>CAEGAF010079065.1:0-12605 GCA_903067075.1 Micropoecilia bifurca
CAGCTGGAGAGGCACCAGCAACTCCCGACCCCATTAAGGGATAAAGGGTGTAAGAAAATGGATGGATGGATGGATGGAAAAAATATGGAATAATTGAAAAGAAAATTATAAATCTGATAATGTAAATAAATGCCACACGTGTAATGTTTTTATTAACTGAAATATTTAAATGCCAGTTTTCCTTCCACTTCACAAATTTGCACTTCCTTCAAAAACTTACTGGAGTTTGCTGTCGACAAAATGTTAAAAAAAAAATCATGGAAACTTTTGCAAGGCCCTGAAAATATCTCCAGAATGACATCTGTCTATTCTGCCTCTTCAGCTGTTATAAATGAATATATTATTCACTCTTGTCGCATCTAATCTGAAATTTTACTCAGAATTTATTTATTGTTAACTTTTGATTTAATAAAACTAAGCAGCAAACCACAGGTAGGGCTGCTGCTGTAAGTTCATGTGAGATGTTGACAGACAGGAAATCCAGGTTTTAGAAATGAGTTTCTTGGCTCCAAACCACAGAAAGTGTTTTCTGCCTGTGAAAGGAATGTCAACGCGAAATAAAATTCAAACCTCTGTTTTTGTTTTGTAATCCCACATCAATTAAATTCAGTGAGTAAGACAAATGTTTGAAAGCGAGTTATCATGCTTCCCTGAACAGGTAAGAAAAGTTCTATACGAAACACATATATTACAGATTTTTGCACAACAATCATTCTCAGATAATGAGATTTTAGTCTGGACAGTTCTGCCTGTTTTGAGCCGTTTTAGGGCTGCCTGCCACTTTAAATCTAGTAAAACAAGCTGACCGAACATGCTGGTTGCTAGGTAACAGACGGGCTTTGCTGGGGTTGCTAGGTAACAGACGGGCTTCGCTGGGGTTGCTAGGTAACAGACGGGCTTCGCTGGGGTTGCTAGGTGAGAGGTTTTTGATTCAGGTCATTTTTGAGATGCTATAAAACATTAACATATTGCCAAGTAACTGCTTGGGGTGTATTTGGAAGCGGTAAAGATCTAAATGGAAGTACAAAAACATGCAAAATATAAATTTTACATAATATGTCGTATTATTTTGGTTATTAAATCTTTGTAGAGAAACTAAGGATTTATATATATATAAAAACAGCAAAGTATAAAATAACACTTTGTTTTAATGTACAAATATAACCTTTGGAAATATAAAATGAAGTTTTCAAATAATAACTTAATTTGTTAAAACATCACTATTTGAAACAACCTGACAGAAAAAAGGATTTATCATTTTTGTTAAATCGTGAATAAACCACAATTAACTACATTTTTTGAAAAACAGTTCTTCAGAGCCACAAAGATTCAAGAAATTGTAATAAAGTGTTTGAAATTTTTTTATTAATTATGCATTATGTCTTTTTTTATTGATCTTCAATCATTTTGGAAGCATATTAGAGAATCTAAAATATGTTTTGTTATGAAAATCAGTTCATATTATTGTCTCAGAATAATATTGTGAAGCCAAGGATACATTGACGTGCTATATTTTATAATTTAATAAAAAAAATTATGCTAATTTCTCTAGCCACTTTTAAATTTCTCTTCCCAATGTTGGAAGTTTCCAATGAGCACAGATTTAAATGTATCCAATAATTTAAGCCCAAGCAGTGACTTATTTCTTCATTCCCAGCAGAAAACGGCCCCACTGCTTTCCACAGTCGGCTGACAGACAGGTGGAGCTCAGTGTGGAAATGCGTACACAACGGTCAAGTCCAGATTATGAGATTACACAGAACCAGATTACTGAGGTCAACATTTTTGCCTGGACTGGTTGGAACAACAAGGAAAGTTCAGACGGGAAAACCGCAAGTTGTTTTATACTTTAAATAAAATTTTTAGCAAATGTCTTAAGTGTTGGTCGTTTTTTCTTCTTCAACTGCTGTAAATACTTTCCGTTATAGTCAAAGAAAGAGAGTTTGATTCTATTAATGTGGCATATTAATACAAACAAGAAGTTTTTTATGAGTAGTGAAATTAACTATTAATTTGTTTATAAGATTAAGTGCAAAAAGCGTTACCAGCTATTAACATCAAACAGACCACTTTCATTAAGAAGACGTCCAGTCTGAGCATGCTCAGTGTGAACTTGCTGCTGCCTGGCTAAAAGGCACGAAGGAAAGAGTGAAAAAGCTTCGGCTAAAATTAACACAGCCTGACTTGAGCTGACATGCATCTCGACACCAGGATGCACTGAATGCGACGGCCAATTAGGTTTGTTGGAAATTCCAACATTGATCTAATTAATGATGTTGTTGCTGAGCACTGCCAGTCAGCAGGCTGAAAGAAAGCTGTTCTTGTCAACAAACTGGCAAAACATTGATAAATAGTTGTCTCTGGATTCGATAAGTACTTCTTAAAATTAAATAATTTGAACATCTTTTCACATAATTGTAATTTGGTGTAAACTCCAGCTGACCTTAGTAGGTCAGCAGGTCACCATTCTTTATTTTTCTTATACTTTTTTTGTAAAACATGCAAAGAAAAGAAGAGACAAAAAGCAAGAGTATATATTCACTGTATTAATGCAATGTATTATATGTAAATATTGTTTGAGTAAAGCAGTGGACTCAGGAGAAAAGTGAACAAGTAAAATAATCTGTGTTTTTATTCTTTGTTTTTTATATACTCCCTTTTATTTTTTTACTGGGGAATGAAGGTAGAGACCAGAAATACAAATAAGTAAAAAGAAACCATAAAAAGAGAAAGCTTATATAGACACACTTACAATAAAAATTAGGGCTGTAGTGATACAATAATCTCACGATACGATACACAATATTCTGCCCACGATATGATTTATATTGCGATATTCAGCAAACGATACAATTCAATACACTTTTGCGATTTTCTGAAAGATTTTCGAGGGACAGAGTGATTTTGGTGACATTTTGTGACTATTATAAAGTTGGACTGAATTAATTTAACTGAAAACTGATTAAAAGCACCAACTACACAATACCTGCTCTGGTTGGACNGGACAGCTGGACAAAATGAACCAAAGAAGTGGAGAGAAAACATGTTTCTTTTAGTTGAAACAGTACAAACTGTAGCTGACATGCATTAGTAAAGTAAATAAAGTGAACCAAGTTCCTGCTCTGAATAATTTGATACCTTTTTAACCTGAACATCTGAAGGAATCACTTTAAGCCTGATGACCTGGTGAAGCAAGCAGTGAGGGAACAAGGTGACAGTTGGATGTTAGGATACTTGCAGATAGCGATTTTTTCTAGGAAAGAAAATATCGATATATATCACGATATCAATTTTATTATACCGCCCTAATAAAAATAGAAATCAAAGCTTGCATTTCTTTAAAAAATAAGACTTAAAATGTATTTAAAAATATAACATATTTATGACTTGGATGATAATATCACTGCAAATATGGGCAGAGATTTAATTAAATTGTTGTTATACAAACTTTTTATCACAACAGTAGTTACCCCGTCTGCGCTGATTGTAGCAGACGGGGCCATGCAGTGAGCGTGTGGATGATTGTTAGCGTGCATATCAGTCTCGGTGTGGACTCACACAGACACTCCCCTTCCCAGAACACAGTGGATTATATAATGCCCTCCTCACTACGTGCATGTTGAAGGGTACAGCATGGTGGTGAGCTGTTGCAGCAGTGACACAGATCAGAGAAAATCCTGTCTAGGCTGTCCCCTAGTGCTCATTTTCAGTTTTGTTTATAATAGTGCTTTGTTTTTCAAACATATTTTATGTTAAAATAAGTTTCTATACAGTCACAAATACCTCCAAAAGAGTCGTGAAATTACTAGAGGATTTATAAAACACAAATAGTATCTCATATTGTTTCTTTCTAGATGTAAACATGAGGTTTAAGGGTGAAACATAAAGGATCCTTGCGGGTCAAGTACTGGATGTACTCAGGAGTGATCCGTGCTTAACACCTCGGACAGCTCGGAGGGGCGGGGACAATGAGCGCCCGCAGCGTCACGTGACCCCGCGGCCCGCCCTCATAAACATCACAGACGCCTCGGCTCCGGAGCGTCACGCTCCTCAGCACGAGAGACGGTGGCGGCTGCTCGGTTCGGCTCGGCTCGGCTCGGCGTTTTTTAGGGGTTCCTTTTAAAGCGCCACCAGCTATAAGGAACATGTTCCTTTAAATCAGGGATTGAAAACATGGCGGACAGCGTCGGGTGTAGTTTAGGAGCGCCTAATTTGTTGACTAGAAAGTACCGGTTGTTCTAATCTGGACGACGCGAAGACGAAGTAAAAAGAGAAACAACAGTTATTTCGACTAAATAATAATAATAAAATAAACAGATTCGGCTTGTTTTAGCTGCCGTTCGAGGTCTGGTTCTCTCGGTACACCGTTAATACTCCTGATATGGACCGAGGAGGCTGTCAGATGAGCGGCGGCGGCGGAGGAGGCGGCGGCGACGCCATCGACCAACACGGGATGATCACCCTGGAGGACCTGGAGTCCTTCACCGAGGACCAGCTGTCAGATTCGGGCAACGGCAGCTTGGAAGAGGAGGGAGAGACTATGGAGGCAGAGGACGGTTCAGACCGACTGCTGCATTACTGGCAGGAAGTGGCGAGAGGCCACCAAGTCGAAGTTTCTCCAGGTAAAATAATCCACAAAAACTACGGCTTTACACAGCTTACTCTCACTGATAAATGCTTGAAAGTGGCCTCATCTCTCCGGCACCCTTTGCTTTTTAAGTATAAACTTTAATTTTGGTGTTGGATAAGTTAAAAGGGTCAGGATGAACTTTGGAAAACAAACTGTCTCAGGTCTTTTCCACGGCGCACAGTGACCTAGTTTCCTGACAAACCAGTTCCAGACAGGACAGTCCCAGCGCTTCAGGCAGCCATGTGTCTCAGATACACTTTTAACTACTGAATGCAATAGTTACACTTGGGATTGTGACAATTAAACAGTTTTCTTCACGCAAAAGGGTTGGTGTGGCTAAAAATAGACATTTGTAGATTAGTTTCCCAAAGTTTTGAGTAACAAATCAACAAAGTAAACAAGAAATTGTAATGGAAAATTACTACTTATGCTATAAATGTTGGATAAACTAGGGTTGGGTTGAAATTCTCACAATATAGCAGCATGGTATTTGCACACAAACAAAGAAATATGTATTTTTGTATAAAATTGTTTTTAGTGTGCAGCAATAGGTGTGGGAGGGCAGGGTGGAGGACACTTCTGTCTCTGTCCTCATTAAGAGACAGATGTTTAAAAATGTTGCTATTTTGAAACGTAACTTTACTTGAAAACATTGAGTTAAAGATAATTTTGTTGATTTAAAGCAATTCTACTCACCTTCTGTTAATGAAACAATTAAAACTTGCAGTGCAATAAAACATAATAAAGCTCTAAATGTAAACCAAATTGTTCTAGTTTGGAAAATAAAGTAAATGCAGAGTCTGATATATCTTCAAACTTGATTTCCTTTTGTAACGGAACAAACTAAAAAAGTGTAACATAATGGTATAAAGTTATATTTAACTAGAAAATAATGAAAATAAGCAATATTAACTGACTTGGTAGCATAATTAACCTGCAGAATTTTGCATCTCCTCTTATTCCCTGATTTAAACTTGTGGGATTGAGTTGTAAACAAAAATGACTGAAATTACATTTTTTAAATGACTATTTTAGTAATGTAGTGTCATGCAGTTGGAGATCCCACAAATATTTTCCATCCTGTCAAATGTATACCTAAACTTTTCTAAATAATGTTTTGTTTAGTGATTTATGAGACAGACTTTTGCCTTGTGAAGCCAAGAAATAACAATAGTCTTAAACTGCTAATCACTGATTAGACATGCAGAATGAAACAATGTACCTATTGAGACTAGACTTTAACATTTTAATTCCTGCTTTAATTATAAAACACTGTTTTTAAAAACAAAACTTTGCTTTGTGTACATCAAATAAAATTAAGCCTTTGCTGTTTGGCTTAGTTTTGGACTGTAAGCGAATGTTTATGGGATACAGACGAAATGTTTCTGAGACTCCAACCTACATTTAAATGGGAGTTTTATGTTTCTTGTTTACCATTACCTCACTTTTCAAATGCAGACATGGTGAGAGGCATATTTCCAAGTAAAAACAGGATTTTCAGTCATTGGTTGTAAAAAGAAATAATTGGCACCATTTTAGTTTTTCCACCATAACCGATCTCACCTCTGTTGGCGCAGCAGCACAGATCAAACATCATGGTTGTAAAAAATCTTTTATGCGTCTGTCAGTTTATTTTTCTCAAAGTAGCGTCTTGTATTTTTGAACTCAAGGCCACAATCATGATAAAATTAAGGTCACTAATGTTGAGGGCTAAACCACTGACTGCAATTTTTCATGTATCTAATTAGCAATTAACATTTTTAATATTTTTAATTTTCATTTGGAAATAGTAGCCATTGCAACTGACCATTTATTCAGCAATTATCCATTGTAAAAACTCTAGGATTTGCTTTTACATGCTTTTTTTCCTCTCATAACTAAAGTTGTAATTCAACAACTTCTCTAATAAACTTGTGGCTGTAGTCTTGAGTTTTTTGGGTAACTTCCTGTTTACTGGTTCAGCTTACAGCTGCTTTGTAGCAACAGAAAGTCAGAAAGAGGAGGCTGCCTTCAAAAGGCAGTTAGCTTTTTTCTGTTTTTTAAGAAGAGTTAGATCTCCCTGAAAAATTAACATTTAGAGATGTTTGATTTCAGATTTCAAATCTAGCTCCTATAGAGATGCAGTTATTTTACCAACTTTTGGCTGTTAAACATTTACAGATTCTAAAATCAGAGCGATATGTCACAATTTCCATCTTTAGCCACCACCAGTGTTGGGTGCATATCCAACACAGTAAGACAACCCACAGAAGTAGAACATTAAAAATCAGATGTATTCAGAGGTTTAAAAGCAAGCCTTAGCTCTGGTCAGTTAGCACAATTTAAGCCTTGTACATGTAGCCGGGTCTTTATAAACAAATTTATTTCTGTGATATTGTGTAAAAAGTAACATTTTACACACAGGATCGGTTTCAGGAAAGTTTTCATCCACATAAACCAGCACAAATCCGCTGCTGAGTGTTATTTTTTAACATGCCAACACTGTAGAGGGCAGTGCAGCGCAAAGCTAAGACCTGAGTCAGCCATCAAAACAACAATGACTTCCTGTCGAGAACTAAACATGCAGGTTAAAAACATCAGATGATGTCGATTGGGAATCATGTGAGTCAGCCATCAAAACAACAACAACTTCCTGTCGAGAACTAAACATGCAGGTTAAAAACATCAGACGATGTCGATTGGGAATCATGTGAAAGGAAGTAGGTGGATAGACTGGCGCATTATTTGTTTCAGTCTGTAAAGCAACAAATGTACACACACAAATATTTTATCAAATCTACACTTTGGGCTGAGTTTTTGTTATCATTTTTGGTGATATTAAATCGAGTTTTTGTGTGGATAAAAGGCCAAAGTACATAAAAATGTATTTGTTGTATTAATCTGTGTGTGGACTGGGCCTGAAGCTTTAGACAAACCACAAACATGGCGCCTGCTCTTGCTTTATTAACCTGTCTGTTTGCAGTTAGTGAGCCCACTCGGTCCCAGTAAAAGTGTCGGGAACATAATTCTCCCTTTACCCACAGACCTTCATCATCAACAGAGAACAAAACCACTTGCAGCGATTTTCTAACTGAGAGATCAGTGTCTTAAAAACTGATGACGACAGAGTTATCACCGTCCAAATAAACGTTAAAACGGAGCCAGTAGTTTCCCCAGAGAGTGAGTTCTGATACTGTGTTGCACTGACATGACCTCAGTGCTCCAAACAAAACAAAACAAAACAAAAAAAAAATCGATTTCTGCAGCTATGCAAAGTAATTTAAATATAATTCACAACAAACTATTGCATCCCAGCAGCTCTTAGCATTCACTGACATGCAATTAACTGCAAAAATATAAAATCTTTCCAAATATTTTTAGCACAAATATGTTGATACACTTGAAATAAAACAAATTATTTCACTTATGGCATTTTGCCCATCTTATAAGTGAAATAATTTGCCAATGAAACCAGTCGATATTAAGCAATTATTTGCTCAAAACAAGCTCCTATTTCTTAATTAAAAGTTACTTGTAAGTCGGTTTCACCTTATTTTAAGTTTACTAAGATATTTGCACTGGAAACTAGTCCAAAAATACTTCGTAAGATTTTGTGTTTTTGTAGTGTGGCAACTGCAGTTAAAAATCTAGTGCTGCTCTAATGGACACTGATCCGTTTCTGAAACAAAATCTGACACCTTAAACATACCAGTGGCAGTGAAGTTATCGCGCCTTTTTGTTTTATTAAATCAGCTGGGAGGAGGAAGCTGACGAGAGTGAATGAGAAGAATGGAGCCAAGAAAATCTGTTACAGACTGCAAAATACTTCCCTAAATATACAGCTAGAGATCAAAGCATGGCCTAGTCAAAGTCCGGAACGACATTCAACTTTAGAATTCGAGGCAAAACCTGAATGTTAAAATTTATGCCATAAGACTTTTTAGGAAGGAAGCTGAATGAGAAAACATACACTTTTTGGATTTAGTAAAGTTGAAATCCATGATGTTTTCTGTCACTTCACGTTTGTGACACAAAGCCAAAGCCTGTCGTAATAACAAATAAACCAATAAATTAATTCACTTAATAAAAAAGTCAAATGAGCTCAATAGTTTCCTTTTGCATGACTTACTGTTTTTCTTTTAAAAGCTGAATGACAAAGTCTTCAGTCTGAAGTTTCCCCTTAACACAGTATGAGACTACAAAGACTTCAAAATTAATTTTGTTGTGTTTATTTTGCGTATGTCAGGTCCAGTGATAAATGTTAATTAGAATTTAAAGTTTATTTATATTTGAGAATGTATTCTTGCATTATTATGCCATTACTTCAAAATGGTCTCAAAACAACAACATTATCGTTCATTGCAATAACGTCTGGGACATTTCATCTTCCGGTAAAATTTATTATTGTGTCAGGACCTAGTAAAACCTACAATTAAATAAAGTATATTTCAGTTTGGATGGAAAAATGTGGAAAAGTTCAAGCAGTGTGAATATATTTAGATAAAACAATATTTTAAAATGGACACACACCGGTTCTCGGTTGATGGCTCGCTACAGCAGCTTGGTTTGCTGTCGAATCATTGATCCTCTAAACACAACAAGCCACTTTGACCCAGTTGTCCTTCACTGCATTGACCAACAAAACCCGATTAAACTACGACGGCCAGTTTGAGCTCCTGTGGCTGAATTCAAGTTGGTTCAGTTGGAATCGGACGCTGACTTGTGCTGCTAACGCCGGTGTGTCCCTGTTCCTGGCGTTGGGCCGGGTCGGCTCTGGTGAACGTCACTCCCAGCAGCAGCGTCCTGGCCTGAGCTGCGCCCTGCTGGCAGAACCTCCTCACTCCAAACGCAAACACTGCCAGCCAAGAAGCTGCAGGGGGCGACGGCATTGCACGCAGATTACAAATAGGAGGACCACATGTGCTGCGCTGAACACACACAAAAAAGTAAAAAACTGAGAGTTGGTTCGTGGATTAGACCAGAGGTTCCCAAACTGTGGGGCGCGCTGCCTAGGGGGGACGCCGTGCCATTGCAGGGGGGGCGCGGGAAGCCATTCGGATGAAAAAAACGAACACGAACGCTGCAAGTGCTGGGTTTTTACCTTAGAAATACCAACTCTGTTTTTCCTCTGTCAGTTTGATACAGTAGGGGCTTCCACACTTCCCATATCTGTGTCCTCTGTCACTTTAATCAGCAGTTAAAACTGTTTAATCCATTGTTAACATGTAGTAACCCGCCTTTAAACGCAACATGACGCTATGACGCTGCGCTGGGTTTACACACCTGTGCGGCAGTGAAGGAGACCTGATGCTGCTGCTGTGCAGAGCTACAGGTGTGTTAGAATCATGGCAGCAAACCAGCAAAACGCCAAGAACTTTTCACAGTTTTTACCCCAAACTAACCGACTGAGTTGAGTGAAGCTGTTGGATGCAGGTAAAGTAGCTAAAAGACGACTAGCTAATGTCAATACAGCAACTTAAGCTTAACAAGTAGCCTGTAGGCTACCGATGTTGTCTATGTTCAGCTACTACATTCATTTTGCCCCCAAAAAAGTTGACCCCCCCCTCCCTCACGCGTCTTTCAGACAGCTATTTGTAATCCATAGTGGGGGCCCAGAGAATGTTTGGAAACCACTGGGGGGGCACAGAAGAAAAGGTTTGGGAACCACTGGATTAAACTGAGTTGACCAGGTTTGAATTGTTTAAAATTGATCAATTTCTGTTTTGTCTGCTCAACAGATATGGCAGAACCAATTCAGCAGCTGAGTAGCGACAACCAAGGACGCAGTCAAAGAGAGCACGTCCCATTCACCCTCCTGCTGCGAAAAGAGAAGGTATCCATCTTTTTTAATCTTCTTTAATTAAGTAACCCGGTCTTTTTATGCTGTTACTCTAGTAATTATATCGGTGACCTGGTTTGAAGTACCTTAGCATAATAGGAACAGGACCTAGAAAATTAGAGTTCAATCTTTGTAGATGTTTGAGGATTTTACATGCAAGTGCCAGGGCCGGCCAAAGCCTTTTTGAGCCCCCGGGACCCCCATACCAACATGTCAACACCAGATGCTTTATTGTTCCTGAGCTACTATAAAGCTAATATCATTAGCATACTACTTTGTTGTTTTAACTATTTTAACGCAACATCAGCAGACAAACACTGAATTTATAGTGAAAAAGTTAAGTTTCAAATCTTTTTCCCCCAAATGTGGCACCATAACTTTAAAAATAGAAATAATTTTTCCACGTGTAATAGCATTTAGTTTGTATTATTCAATGTTATTAGAAATTATCACGCAATCTTTTCTCGTGATAAATAAATTTACTGTCATAATAAATTCCAACTACCGATGGAATTATAAACTGGACTGTTTGTTCAATGAGAATCTCAATAGATTTGATGAGATTAAATGTCGTTACTCTGTACAGTTTAGTGACACAAATCCCACTTATTTATGTGACTGTAGTCGTAAATCAAGTGTATTACAAATGGGAATGTTTTTCCAGAGGAGTATTTTTGTTTGTTGGACTGAAAAGAGAAGTAATATTGTCACTTTTATCATTACCAAAGACGACAAAATATATTGATAAAACCTTAACTCCATATTGCCCACCCATATTTACATGCAACTCAATGTAGCTATTAAAGTAATAATTGAAAGAAAATATGAATTTTACTGGAATTGTAGTTTAAGCATAATAAAGCAAATATTAAATGTTAATTAATTTTATTTCATATTCACACACTTGCAGTCGGGACATAAAAATGCTCCGCCCCAGTCATGTGCAGACATTTTGAGTCACCCAAGCTCTTTAAACTCCTTAGGGAAGTGTATAAATAAAAAGGGCTAATTGGTTTAACTTGAATTAATTAGTTCATTAGAACTTGGCTGGAGACTCTGGTTGAACAAAGGCCAAGTGCGGCAAACTATTCTTGGAGCGTTTTTTAAAACTGTCGTAATTTGGCAGCAACAAATCCTGGGTTAGTCAAACAGCTAATTAGTTTCAAGACAAAGTGAATTTTAAGTGAACTAAAATGAAACGATACACAGATGCATCCCACTAACTTAGAATAAAATTAGAAAGTTTTACATTTATGAAATTAAAAGCTTTTATTTCTATAAATTTTACTCCATGTATGAAAAAACTAATTGAACAGGAGATTTTTTTAAATAGATGTAATAAAATCACAGATGCAGACTTCTACTTCGGCTAATGTCCAGCCCACAATTGATGGTACACTTGAAGTGTATCCAAGTATTTTAATGGGAAGTTGAGTGGAAGGAAAAAGTGTGGTCCTTAGAACAAAGTCACATCGACCAATCTAGAAAATGGGCTACACCTATTGAATTGTGTATAGAGATAGTATCAAGTAAATGATCAGAAGGAAACTTGAAAAATTTTCTCACTGTGTGAATCTGAGTTTAACTTTTTGATGATATTCATTAATCAGTAACCAAATGCACATAAATTCCAAAAGTAAGTAAATATATCAATAATAACAAAAATGTTGACATTTCTCGCATGTTACGATTAATTTTATTTGTAAAATATTTGTTTACATTTCTGCCATTTCCTTCTCAGTGTGGGGAGCAGCTCTATGAGAAACGGCACTACGAAAAGGGCCACTGGGCTTGCATAACCATGCGTGAGGAGACATACGAACAGAGCATCTGCTACGGTTTCATGAGAATAATGAGATACATTTGTCAGCAGAACTCTTTAGGTGAGTCCAAAAGCAAAGCTGCATCTGACTTAGAAAGGATTTTCCATTATTTATTGCAATACACAAGATGACAGATGTGACAGTATTTAACTTTCTAATAGGGCTGTAGTGATATAATAATCTCACGATACGATGCACGATATTCTCCCCACGATACGATATATGTTGCGATATTCAGCAAACGATACAATTCGATACACTTTTGCGATTTTCTGAAAGATTTTAGAGGGACAGAGTGATTTTGGTGACATTTTGTGACTGTTATAAAGTTGGA
>CAEGAF010079071.1:0-12663 GCA_903067075.1 Micropoecilia bifurca
TACCATAATAAAATAGTTTAGTTTATTTTAAAATTTAAAACAGTTAATACATATTTCAATAAACTAAATGAAGATCTCACCAGAGCTTCTTCACCTTTCTTTAACATCATTCTAGCACTGCTTTTCTCCAAAATATCTGAATAATATGATATAATGTAATATAATATAAATACATGTTAAGTGGTCCAGTACAATCAGGTGTTGCTCACTTTAAATAATAAAAATGCTCATTTTGCTGCTGTTTCAGTCTCATTCTAAGTCATTGTGACTAGACTAGCTAACTTTTAAACAAAGTTAGCAGTAAAATCTTGGACATGTGACTATTCCAGAATTTAAACGGCTTAATCAAACAGATTTAGATCTATATATGAAAGTAAACTAACAACAAGATGTTATAACCAAGCGATATTCATTGCAACATTCCTGACAGATAGTTTACCTGATTCAACCAGAGTTTCTCTGCTGCTCCTTCACTCTGAGCCGCTCAGGGGGGGGGAGGGGCAGGAAGTGCTCTGCTCAATGCGCTGTGGTGCGACTTCAAAATAAAAGCACGCGAGTGGAAGATTTTAAAATTCTTCGGTGAAATTATTGGGGGGGGGACGAATGTGACTGTCTCCAATATTGGGGGTGACATGTCCCCCCCGCTTCCTACGCCTATAGCTGAAGCTAGCTGAAGCTAACATAGTTAATCTACAAAATGGCGCTATGTGCCTGGAAAATACATAATACATTACACCGCCCCTTTAAGTCGCATTCAGCTGACACTGCCCCGTTGCTTAGCAACCCCACCAAGCCCAAACCTGTTACCTAGCAACCATGTAACTACATTGAATGTTTGTGAAACTTACTAAAACATACATACTAAAACAGATATAATATCCTTCATTTTCATGTTTATGAATCTATTAGTTTCTTAAACTGATGTGAAATTGGTTTTCTTCTCCCCCTTTTGCCCCCAAACAAGCAGTTTACAACATCTGCCAGCAAATTACACGAGTTCACAAAATGGCGACAGCAAAGGTTGGGAGAAATCACCAGTCAGATCAACAATAATTTAATGCATTTCTTGAAATTGTTATCTTTAAAAAAATAAAATATGTATTACTCAACGCGTATTTAATCACAATACAATATAATCAAAAGTATGACAAAAGTACTTCTTTCATACTTTGGGTGAAAAAGTGGCTTTTCATTAAAAAAAGATTTTTTTTTTGATTGAAAAATGTACTTCTTTCATCCCATTTTTTTTTTCATTTTTAAATATATTTAAATAAATAACATATTTAGTTAAAGTGCTATTTAACTAATAATAATCAACTATTATAAGTTATTAGTTATAAAAACAAAACATTTAACTAATAACGATGAATAAAAACTAGCAAACACACTCTAAAAACTAATTAAACCAATAGAATTAGACAATCAAAAAGCCACAACAAAGTAAAATAAAGCTATAATGAGAAACCTAACCCTGACTCCTCAAACTACCCCTGACTTTGATGTTTTTTAAAAAGGTTTATGGCGCTTTACGTGAGCCACCAGGCCGTCTGTGTCTCACGGTGCTGATCCGAACACCTGCTGCTCCACTTCCTCCCGCTGAGCCGCTCAGATCCAGACAGGAGCAGCTCCAGGTGTCCAAACCTGCGACAGGAATGTTGTCACGTTCCCAACCACCCACAGGACCCAGGTGTTATTAATGTAATATAACACATAAACCAGGCAGGGACTGACTGCGGTCAGGTTCCTGTTGTGGATGTCTGTCACGCTGATGCCTCAGACACCCAGCGAGGGGATCAGTTAACCCGGTAAACCATCTGAATTATTTTAATTTTAATTTTTTCAGAGCAAATGAGTGATTGATCGCCTGTGTTTGGCGTTGTAGCATCGACTCGTCGGTGCGATAACCCCGCCGACTCCACGTTTGCTTCCGTATCTATATTTATTCATTCACTTATTTATTTTTGCCTCTTTCATTCGTCAGTGTCTCTTGTCAGAACGAGATCTCGTTTTTTTTCTTTCATCACGCAGGAAGTGACAACTTATTTTGTCAGCACGATGCAGACGGTTCAACTCATTGTTTTTTGTTCCCAATCTGTTGGTGGACGTAAATAAATCTTTGATGTCACAAATATCATTTACATTTCCAAAGGTAGCAAAACACAAAGAGTAGTAACAGGAATTTAAGGTTGACAGAAATCCTTTTAACCTCCATAACTGCTGCTTAATTATCAGGATTTATCTGTCCACATGTGACACTATAAAAATTGACAAATATTCGTAAATATTATAGTTAAAAAATATTTATTTATTTCTCGGTATCCACAATTAATTGCAGCAATATTTGAGGAACATTTATTTAAGTTGTAAAGACAATACAGTAAAATACAGAAGGCTGTTTAGTTTTTAGAAATTTTAATAAAATATTGTCACGTGTCCATTGCCATATTGTTTAGGCTGCAATGGATTCTGGGTAGACAATGCTAGGTTCTCCAGGCTAGCTCCATTGAGGCAGTATTTTTTGCGCAAAAAATAACGTTCTGGCCTTTAAATTTTAACCGTAATGGAGAAATAAACCAAATGGATGAAGAAGAGAGATTCAGTTGAAAAATGTTGGTGTTTGTGCAGCTGCTGCTAGGAAATATCAGTCTGATAGTATGCTACAAATAACTCCACTTAGCATTAGTTAGCTAAGTCAAAACATGTTCTCAAATATATTACAATGGTTTATTACAAAGACTTAAAAATCATTGTCACTTTAAACAATCATTCAATATCTTCCTATTTGTTTTGATTTCAAGTTAGCGCCTGCTAACTGTGTTAGCTCTAGCTAGCTCTAATATAGTAAACAATAGCTTATAAGCAGATCACACAGTTTTATACATGAGTTATATCTCATGTAACGTTCAACCGTTTCCATTTGAACTGCAATTTAGAAATGACAAGAGTAAATGAAGATGAGAACCAAATACCTCCACTTAGCGACGGTTAGCAATGAGATCAAAACATCCTCTCAAATATAATGATTTGTTACAAAGACTTTAAGATGCATTGTAATTTTGAACATCGTCGCAATATTTTTTTTAAGTTAACTTTTGCTAAGTGTGCTAGCTCTAGCTAATATAGCGAACAGTAGATTACAAGCCGATCATATTTGTTCATGAGGTATTTTCTGTTTAGCTACACCTGAGGCAGTTTGCTTCAATCCAGACATTTTTGGCTTTAATGTTAGCCTATATGACCTTGACTTCTTGTGTTTTGCTTTTAGACTCGACTCCTTTTTAAGATAACAGCATCATTGGCCTGACATGCATTGCACAGGAGAAAAAATGGCTACCACCATAGATGAATGATCTAATAGACACATACAGTTTTTGAAGTTGTGAGGTTTTTCTACATATTACAAATAACAATTTTTAGGTTAATCGGAAAATAAAATTTTGAGGCCTTTCAGGACCAGGATGTACTTCTTTACGCAGAAGGGTCTTTACATTTGTTACCTTTTTAAATAAATATAACTTCCTCCAACACAGTTGCTTTTCTTTGGTATAAATTGTTGTTAGGCCTTTGTTTTTATGTCTCCCCATCTCGTCTTTAACATTCTGCGCACTGCTGTTTGCCCCCCAAATCTTAATGTCATCCACTGTTTTTCCCCCTCATGCTATTTGCTCTGTCTGGGTTGTCTACTCTACTGGCTTAAAAATGGCTACCCCCAAATCATTTCATTTGTTTGAAGTATTTTCAGTCATTCTGATGTCCAAACAACTTTGATTCCATTTGCTCTGAGCTTCTTTGTTGCCTCGGTTTTTGCCAACAGAAGTGTCTGTTTGGCGAGTTGGAGTTCTCTTTGGATAGTCTTGTGTTTGATTAACCATCTGCTTTGATATATGTTATCAGATCCAGCCAGATTTTCTTTCTTTAGATTATCAAGTGCTAAGGCAGAACTTTATGACCTGGAGGAAAAATCTTTTCTATGTCAGGTTTTCTAGAAAAAAACGGTCCATTTCTGGTTCCTAATTTAGCTTTTCAACAACCCAATTGGTCATTAATGGTTGATTAAAATACAAAACCGTCCCAACTTAAAGTAAAAGATGCCCCTTGACAAAAGACTGACTTTGTAACCATGTTTATGTGACTCTGATGGTTCAGGTCAGAGTTCACCACTACACCTAGTATCAGCCTAATTTCTACTTTTCAAAGCTCGCCTAATTCGTATCTAACTTATAAGCAACATAAACACATTACTACAAAGTCTACTCACCTCTGTGTAAGTACTACAGTGAATGACATTTACTGTAGTACTTAGCTTTGCCAATGTAGCTCTTATCTGTTAGCTAAGACGAACATGTGGCCTGCGTGTTTGTTGCTACGTGTTCTCACTCTGCCAGTCACCAGAACATGAAGAGTTCATACGTCCTTTACAAATCTGTTCAATCATTGATTATATGTGTCCATGGATTTCAGGCTGCGAATCTCCTCTGAACTCTTCATGTTCACTAAGTATTGAGATTGGAGGCAGCCATTTTGTTCTTGCACATTCGTCAAGAGTGTCAATATACTTTCTTTTTATTGGTCTGCTTTGTTTTTGCCTACCAAGATGGCGCGGATCACTTCAGGCTTTTAAGATACAGCTAATCTGAGCTAACCCCATTATTTGTTTATAAGTTATACAGGAACAAGGCCAGAGCTATTTCTAAGCTTGTGTCTTGTTTATTGTTGTCATAGCAACTCCATAGCAACTGCCTACCAAGATGACTGCAGCTAAAAAGTTCCTATAAGTGTGACGTCACATGATATCTATATGTAAGATTAGATATTAAATATAAGGGGTCCAGGACTGAACCCTGGGGTACCTCAGATGTGATTTCTGTCTGCTCTGGCACAAAAAATGTATCTTCTTTAGCTGAGAACTAATTAAGTACTCAATAATGCATCACAGTTAAGAAATTAACAGCTTTTTCAATAACTTTACAGATTTACAACGTAAAATCCACAAGTTCAGTTCTGGAAACCATATTTTCTTTCCTCCGCACACTTAAAGTTTTCAGTTAAAACATGAGGAAAAAGTGGAAAAGTTCGAAGTTCTGCACAGTTTTGCATCTGTCGGATTTAAACGTTCGTATTTCTGAAAGGGATCAACTTGAGCTGCTGAGTTGGGAGACAATGTTCCCTGCAGCAGACAGCCCATAATAAAACCAGCACTTACTCTTTCAATGCCTCCATTTTGCTATGCATTAAACAACTGACACATTGTGTATTAATTAATAAGCTTCATAGGTACTTAAAAGGAGAATATAATGCCGCAGATATATTGTCCGGCCATCTTTTGGCTGCCGCAAAGGATTAAATGGACTGTTATGAAAGTGATTGTATCGATGTCCTATAAGTCTTGGCACAGCAGAGAGAAAAAAACGTGTCTCACCCACAAGGTTGGGATGTTCTATAATGTATAAAGCCCTATAGAGAGAGACGGGTTTTTCTTTGTTTGCTGTGAAGGTGAGAAAGGATGTGTGATATAACACAAGAAATATTTGTGTTCCTGTTATCTTACACAGCTGTTGTGGGATGGCGAATAGCTTGTAGGGCTTGGAGCCGCAGAAGTGGAATATGAATAAATAACGACACAAAACGGTGTTTGTCCCTCTGTGTGTCATTCTGCTTTTCAACTTTCCAGTTATTGTTGTTTATTTCTGCAGTGTGAAGTGACAATTGATTGTAAGATTTGAATAATTGGATTCTTTGTATGAAAGGCCACTTCAGAAGGGATTATTCACCCGTTTTTTATTTATTTAATAATCTTCAGCTCAAATGTTTGGTCTTTTAAAAGATGCAAAACCTGAAGATGAATTTTAGCTGCAGGATTTTGCTTGATAAGTAAAAAAAAAATCAAATTTATCTGTGCATTAATGAGCCACAAAGCTTTTTATCCGCATTTTATAATTTAATTTAATCCACTATTGTGGAGCACAGTCGTGTGTTTTAATGGCGTAGTCAAAGTCCAGACCTCAATAATTTTCTTTCCCCTTATACAGTTATCTGATCATTAGTGTTGAGCTACCAAACAAATAAAAAATACATGGCAGTTTGTGTTTTAAGGAGAAAACAATTACTCTATAAGACTAATTAATCAGAATATGTTAGAATTATAGAAACGGATTTGACAGATGTGAAGGTTTCCTTTGATGTCGTGTTGGACGATGGAGAAATTAAAGAATTACAAGAATAAAGTGGAAAGACAATTTTATTACTTTAATCCGATGTGACTATTGTCATAATATGACTTTATTCTCATTATATTCAGATTTATTTTCAGATTATTCTGACTTTTTTATTGTACAATTTTATTCTGGTAATTTTTTTCACTTTAATCCCATATTATTATGACTTTATTCTATTAAGATGTTTTACTTTATTCTTGTACGACCTTATTCTCGTAGTATTCCCACTTTAATCTTTTAATACGTCAAATTTATTCTTGTAATATAATTTGTTTCTCATATTGCATATTGCATTTTGACTACAGTCTCATTATGACCATATTATATTCTGACTTTATTTCTGTACATTATGAATTTATTCTCATATTTTTCTTATTATCATTATGGCCCCAGTTGTTATGTTCTGCTAGTTTCTTTCTTTCTTCCTCCAGTAAAAATCAAAGATCAGTGGAAGAGTCTGAACAGAGAAAACCCAAACTATCCCGCTATCAGCGCAGGGTTAAGGTGTCTTTCCAAAGATTGGATAAAGTCCCGTGTTGTCCTGCTGCATCGTCTCGGCTCTGCGGGAGCAGCAGAGAAAGGTTGAGGGGCTGGGAGTTAACCGGCCCGCAGTGGATCAATCATGGGTCAAAGGTCACCAACCAGCAGGGTACAGATGTCAACCGGCAGCTATGTGCTCCGTCTTAACTTACTGATTTCTGCTTTAACACTTTGACTCGGAGGCTTCCTCCTGTTACACTGTAGTCTGTTGGTTCCTACAGTCAAAGCGCTTTGCTGCAGTCAGTTCTCATCTAATTTAAAAATAAAACCAAACAAGATCAAATCCAATTTTATTTCAGTTGCACATTTCAGGAACAAGGCAGTTCGAAGTGCTTTACATCATTAAAAACAAGAAAATCTACATTTTTCCCAACAGACTTTGTTATAAATCTAAACAGGTGGGTTTTTAGTCTAGATTTAAAGGAAACTCTGCGTTTCAGCTGTTTTGCAGTTTTCAGAAAGTTTGCTACAGATTTGTGGTGCATAGGAGCTGAAAGCTACTATAACTGTAAAATACTAACAGCTGTATTTTAAAGTCTAGTCTCTCAGTGCAGGGACTCTAGAACTGGGATGATGAGCTAAATCTCCATGGTTTTAGTCAGAACGGCAGCAGCAGCGTTCTGGATGTGATTGATGTTTTTAGGCAGACCTGTAAAGACACTGCTGCAGCACTGCAATATAACTAAATCTTACCAAGTACTTTAGGTCTAATTTCTAGTGTAAATATTGAAATAAGAGAAAACTAACTTACATGTAACTTTTCACTAAATAAATGGGGAAAAATAGCAATATTAAGGAGTAATTGACTCAAAACAAGGTCTTATTTATTGCTGAAAAGTTATTTGTAAGTTAATTTTGACTTATTCAAAGTCAAAATTTGAATAAGAATAATATATTTCTACAGGAAACTAACCCAAAAATACTTGGTAAGAGTTTGTGTTTTTAAAAATAAATGCCTGGATGCATTTCTCCAGATCCTACTAATCCTATAAATGTTCCTCAGGTGACAGAAGCCTGACTTTGTAACCGTCTTGATGTGTCTTTGAAGGTTCAGGTCAGAGTTTCCAGCTGTAATAACTGAAGCTGTCGGCTCTCGATCGTTCCTCTCTAGGTCCAAAGATAATAACTTCAGTTCTGTTTCTGTTCAGAGATCCTCAGATTGCGTCTCAAAGCTACGGCGTAATATTCCTGAATTCGTCTCAGGGGCTGATCATACACCGTATCTAATCTAAAGCGATCTGGTAAAGGAGAGTTCATTGCCTTTAAATGGCTGTGAAATCACAGGACACTTCATTTGCGACACATATCTATGGGTGTTTATTCTGTGTACCGTCTCTTATTGCCGCCGCTCCACAACTGTAGCCCTGGAAACCAGATTATGCAAATGAGGCGCGTCCGCCTGAGAGCCAAAGTTATATATCCAAGTGCAGAAATTATCCCAGAACCGAGGCGCAAACAAGATCATGGGGCGAGCGAGAGCAAAGGGGGAAGAAAGGGAGTGATTATATACACACTGGCTAAATATATCCGCAGGTTATTGACCATAATGGTTTGGAAAGCAGCGACTGCCCCCGCTCTCAAGTCACTGATGCTGATTTGATTATTAAAGTGTCACAAAAACACATTTCACTGAGATTTATCATCACAGGATTGATGTCAGCCTGTTTTATAATTTAGTTTGAGCACAAAGAGTTACAGTATGTCTGGAGTCACTGATCTAATCCCATCACTTTTAGTTAAGATGAAGATTGTTGGGACCTATGAGAATTTCTCATTTTATTTCGACTTTATTCTGATTTTATTCTAGTAATATTATGGCTTGATTTTCACATTTCTATGACTTTATTAATGTAATGTTTTTTTTTATTAATTCTCAATATTGACTATCATATTATGCAACTTTATTCTTGTTTTTATTTTGACATTTATCTTTGTTTTTGTATTTCTGACTTTATCTCATAAAGACTTAATTCTTATATCATCACAACTTTGTCTTTTTTTTACTTTATTCAATTATTTTGATTTTATTCTTAAATTATTTTGGATTTATTGTTGTACAATTTTTTTCTTATATTTCTATGACATTATTCTGAAATGACTTTATTTTTGTATTTTTTTATGTTATTCTTGTATAATTTTATTCTCATTATTTCTTAACAGCTTAATGTTAAACACCAACAAAATATCAAAATATTTGTTATATTAGCAGCTAGATGTTGACTCCATTTAATTCCTTTCAACCCGGAAATAACTAAAATAGCAAATATATTTTATTTAGATTAAATAAGATGAATTATAACTATAAAGAAGTTAGGTGTTTTTAATCTGGAACAGCTTTTCTCACAGAATCAACATCCTGTCTTATCTTTTTGTAGATAATATATCGGTTCACTCAATGCGTTGCAAATAGTTATTTTCTTTCCAGGAAGCCCCTATAGCATAGTGACTCTTGGACCAGGCTCAGCTAAATGAAATACAGCTGCCATTTTGCTGCTTTGATGTGTCAGAATCTCCACTGTGAAGCGGAAGAGGACCTGGATCATTATTCCAAAGAAAAATGGGAGCGGACGCATCAATTTTTCAAAGAAAATCAATAGAAAAACCTCACATTCATGAGATTTTTTTTTTGCCTTAAGATGTTTGTGGAGAAGCTGACAACTAACAAATAGAGCAGAGAAGCTGCTATCAGTTGTTTTTAAATTTAATTAGATGAGTTTCCATGGCAGCTGAAATATATATGTTGCACTCAACCACTTTACCTTCTTATTTGATAAATTAGAAAATAAAACTGTCAGTTTTTAGGTTTTCTCTGGTTTCCCAGATTGGTTGCAGTCTTTCTGTAGCCGATAAATGGGACAATAAAGGAGCAGAGACGATATAATTACAGCTTTTGATCAAAGTAAGAGTCATTGCAAAGATTTAAAACTTGCCCACTGTTTCATTTTTCCTTCTCTAAGGACGTTATCAAGCCTATGAAGTTGTTTTTATGATGAGAATAATTATCAAAGAAAGTGTCAAATGATGTCACTGTAAGAAATGTCTCAGAATTTGGAAAAAAAAGAGTAAAGTTTCAAGATAATATTTAGTAACTCGTTCATGTTCTACATTACTAACAAGCGTAATGTTGCCAAAAATCAATGGATATTTAAAATATTTCCCCCAAAAAAATTTACTTTCACTTACTTTCTTTAACATTGCCTAACGTGATAAGTTGATTTGAAATGTTTTAGTTTACTTGGAAATGTTTTGTTTTTTTGGTCCTAGATGACTATTTCTGAAGATTAGGTTTGCTCTAACAAACACGCTAGTGGTTATTTAGTATGCTAGCAGCTAATTAGCACAATGCTAGCTTTGGCTGCTGCTCAGTATGTTATAATGCTGATATTTTATACACTGTAAGGCATTAAATAGCTAAAATATGTTTGTTATAATTTGTTATAGTTGAATCAAGCATAAATCTGGTGATTAGTTAATAAGTGTCATAATTATATTATGCTAAATATTGGAATTTTGTTTTGCTTTTTTCACAGTTTAACCAGATATAGAGGTAATACATAAATAACCATTTGCTTTTGTTTTTTGTAAAAGTTTTTCCGTTTTTGAAATACATTTCTCGTGACAAGCAGCTTTTTTAACAATATACTTTTGCAAAAATCACATTATAAACTTCTACATTCATAACTGCAGACTTTGCTATCAATGTTTTTCTTTTTGGGCGCCCATTTTGTTATGCATTGTCAATTAATTTGCTCACATTTTAGTTTCATGCTCCTTTTGGTCATGGGTATACTTTTTTTTATCAATCACTTTATTTTGGCAAATTTTCCCAATTTAACCATAATGAGCTAAAAACGAAAAATTATGCACCATTTGAGACAGACATACAGGAATGTTTGGGCATATTCATCAATGTGAAAATCAAATATTTGAATAATGAGAAATAAAACCAAAATATAATGAATAATAGATGACAGTTAAATGTCAGTCTATTTCTTTAAATCGGGACGTTTGTAACCGCTTCCTTTTGCCATGACATTAGATTAACTCATAATTCCCATGGAGTTCATCAGTATGTAACACTGGAAAGTGACCATATGTTGGTATGGACATCTAATGCTGTTTTTTTTTCTCTCTGATGGGAATTTGGGAATTGGGAAAGTATTTTAATAGATATAGATTTTTTGACATAAAGCAATCAGTTTTAAGGCAATTTTCTTCTTATTCCGAACGCTGCTGCTGATTGCCACATTTGTCAGTTAGAATGACAAATGTTGCCGGCAGCAGGTCACATCGTTTGCCACTAATTATTGTTAATTCCTCGAGTAATTTGATGGCAGGCCAAAACATTTGGCTGTTGTCGGGTCTGTGTGCTTTTCTGCAAGCTGCCGTCTGGCTGTGCTCAGCCAAAGATCTTCTATGACGGAAGAACATTCACTTTGTGCAATGTCATTACACTTGATTGAGTAGCATTAGTTTCAGATATTTTTATGGTTCATGTCAGTAATTTATGCTAATGAGAATCAGATGGAGCAGAGGTATCTTATCTGTGTTGTAGTGCAACACAGATGAGAAGGGAATTTTATATATAGATGAATGGGTCAATAGGTTCGACTATCGGAGCATGGTGGGGTGTTTAAATGACACACAAAGGCAGTTAAATGAATTTAAAGAACAACTGGCTTTAGTGACATAAACCATAAAATTGACAAACAGTACAAGACACACAATTATGAAAATAAAATTACACACAATAAAATACAAGAAATAAGAAAAATACTTGGCCAAGTGCTAGTTCTCAGTTTTAAATATTTTGGGTGCAGCCTGGTAATCTGATTTCTAAACAGCAACGGGCAACAGATGGATCAATTTAAGTTCCAATTAGGTTCAACTCAACACCGTTCATATGAGGAGAATTTCCTACACAAGTTTGTTATAAAGTTCCAAATAAAAACTGGTCCAAAAGGTAAGGTCACAAATTCCAGGATAAAACAATAAAAATGAAAAATGTCAGTCAGTGGTTTCACTAATTAACCAGCTGTGTGTGAAGATGTGAGCGATGCAGGCCTAAAACGCAGTGGGGTGCAGCAGGGACTCCAAAAGGAAAATAATGAATCCAGTTCAAAGTCCAGGTGGGAAGGCTCCCCATCAACGTCACAGGAGGAATCCACCTCAGGAACAATCCAGCATAAAAAACCCTGACCTGTCAACAGACAGGACCAGCAAAATAATATAATTTTCTGATGTTTTTAAACGGTCGCAGAGTCCTTGAATATCTCCATTACGTTTCACTTATTTTGGTTATTGCCTCAGCCCCTGATATAGAAATATTAAATGTGTATGTTCTTTGATAATGTTTTACAAATATACTCTAACATGTATGCATCATAATCTGTACTCTGTTTTACTTACATAATGTGGCGTGATCACTAATCATGCCAGATGTTGTTGGTCACGTCTTCAGCTCGTCACACGCTCCGAGTTTGTGCTGAGATGTCTTAAGTCGTGGACAACTGCACGTACGCAGAGTTTGGATACGAACAAATTGAATGGTCATTCTGTGTTTCATAGAAAAAAAAAAGCTGTGGCCTGTGTTCTGTTGCTATGGTGATTACAAAAATGCGGACAGATGTGAGGACAAAGTCATGAAGCCGGTATGTTCTATGTAGTCACTGCGTTGATTCCCAACTGTACAATCGTTTGTCGAGAATAATTTTAACTCATTTA
Source organism: Micropoecilia bifurca (assembly GCA_903067075.1). Lineage (NCBI taxonomy): Eukaryota > Metazoa > Chordata > Actinopteri > Cyprinodontiformes > Poeciliidae > Micropoecilia > Micropoecilia bifurca. The sequence goes on from CAEGAF010079071.1 coordinate 12,480, forward strand.
TGTGTGATGTATTCGGGGTTATAGGTCAGGGCTGATGTTTTTAAACGGTCGCAGAGTCCTTGAATATCTGCATTACGTTTCACTTATTATGGTTATTGCCTCAACCCCTGATATAGAAATATTAAATGTGTATGTTCTTTGATAATGTTTTACAAATATACTCTAACATGTATGCATCATAATC
>CAEGAF010079076.1:0-11395 GCA_903067075.1 Micropoecilia bifurca
GTGTGTGTGAGAGAGAGAGAGTGAGTGGCTTTCTAAAAGCCCGATCTGTACTTTGATGTCCATCAGCACATTTCTCAGCAGGGAGCAGCAACATGAACAGAGGCATGCACTTTGCTCTTTGTTCTTATTTATGCTTTTTGTGCCTGTGCATATCACTGGTGGACACATGCATGCTCTTTAAGGGAAATACGGCACTAATTAACTCCACATGGAGAAGTGCAGCAGTGCTACATCATCTGTGAATGTGTGTATGTGAGCTTTTTTGCATCAGAGCGACATTATTTATGAGAATTGAGGGAGAACCTGAACTCTGGCCTGACCTCTTTTCTACCTTGTAATCAGATTTAAATTAAATAAAAATATATCTCTTTTAAGATTCTTGGAGAAAAAAAGTTAAAAGAATGTGGAGTATGAAGGTAAATCTTTCCAAAGAAAACAGGGAACGGTTTCTACAAAAAGACAGTAACATGATCTCTGTAGAATGTTTTCCTGTATTGCTTTTATTTCCAATGAATTTAAGCACAAATTGTCTGAAACGGATACAATTTAGAAACACTTTTATAACCGCACAAATTGCATGTTGTCGTAAATTAACTTGCTATTTGCCTATATTTAAAATAGTGTAAAAAATGCAAGGTTTCTTTTGCATATTGTTTTTTTTTCTCCCATGAATCCAGAATCGAGTTATGAACTGAAGTATGGCTTGTGCTTATGGTCACTCACAACCCTTTTGATGAGTAACTATTCCCAACTCTTTCTTGAATGAGAGGTTCTCTATTCTTTCCCAGTCACATTATATTCATACCTCAAGGAAGCAAACAGAAAGAAAATAATTACAACTTGGAAGATTCTAGAAACTCAGATTAATTTTTAAAAATGCTAAATGTGCCAATAATTGTGGTACTGGTGATTTTGTAAGACCTTGTTTTAAGAAGGAATATTTTTCCCCCCACTGTGTAAAATGTACAAAAACTAAATGTTTATTCCCTTTTTTCTACTTTACTACTGAAATAAAATATTAATTTATTTTACATATCTTTAGCAAGTGTGTCACCATCTTCAGATAATAGAAACTGCACACAACCTGTGCTGTAATATTTCAGGGGGTTTTACGAATCAGGTCTAGTCAGCCATAAAAATGTGTCGTCATCAAATAAAGTGGAAGGAAATAAAAAGAAGCATTCAACGTCTCCTTCATTCTCACAAATAAATGCCAGTATTCTACTTTTCACTCTGGATCTGAACTCGTCCTTACATCATCCGGAGCCTGAAAAAACAAACGGCGGCTCAGTTTACCTTGGCTGATGACGGCCTTACGGTTGCGTCCATCCAGGTCTGCTCTCTCGATGACGTGATGTTTGGCGTCCACCCAGTATATGCGGCGGCTGGCGTAGTCGATGGTGAGGCCGTTGGGCCAGAACAGGTGTGTGTCTGCGATGACCCGGCGGTTCGAGCCGTCCATGTTGGCGTATTCGATGCGTGGCGTGTTCCCCCAGTCCGTCCAGTAAATCTTACTGAAGGGGAAAATGGGACACTGGTGGTGAGTTTTGTGCTTGTACAGCTGAAGCTGGGATACAACAGATTGTTGTCAGGATTTCAGACACAGCAGATGTCTTGATTTACCAAACAAGCTTTCTTTGCCTCCAACATTTACGTCCTCCTCACGTCACTCATCTGTTATCTGTGTAACCTCAGAAACTCTTTTCCCCCTCATTTGTTAATTATCCCATGCTAATGAGCTCTCTAATATGCCGCACGAGTTTTCCACTTTTAAATTTCACTGGGGCCTTTTAGGAAACTTTCTCCTGCCACTGCACAACATGGAACCAGGCAGGAGGACACAGTTAGCTGCTGCTGCTCCTTTTGTGAAATACTTGTTCCACACAGATGCTCGCCTGTGGGTAATGCCGTGCTGCCAAACTTTAATCGCTGCTCTGCTGCTGCTGTGCTACAACTGGGACATGTCCAGAGGGGATATGCATATATGAATGTGTGTGGATTTGAAAGCATCTGGGGTGAATTATGAAGTGTGTGTCGGCTCGTACCCCTCGATGGGGTGCAACGCAATGGCTCTGGGCTTCTCCATATTCTGCCACAGCAACACTTTTCGGTGTGTCCCGTCCAGATTGGCCACTTCAATGCGGGACGTCCCGGAGTCCGTCCAGTAAAGCTTATCGTGGATCCAGTCTATAGCCAATCCCCCTAAAACAGAGGAAAACAAGTTGTTTTACCTAATTAGAATGATTCTGGGGAAATATCTTGGCAACCACATACCCTGTGAATAAAACCTAAACTGTAGATTAAAATTACAGGCCTCTTTTATTGAGCATGTAGTTTATGTTATTGGTAGCTGAGCAAATATTAGTATTTTTACCCACCGCATCAGTATGACAAGGACTGGACAGTATGGTTTAAAAATGTATGACATAAGCTCTTTGTTTCAGCAGGTATTGATAACGGTTGATCTTTTTCTTTTAAATATCTGAAATCTGCCAAACTGGTTGTGTGACAACTCCTGACTTAGACAGTTTTAACTTCACCCTGTTTCTTATTTGTAAGCAGTTATGAGGCACGAAACTGAAACTGCTGCTGTGCAAGTAATTCAACAGGTTGTTGCTAGGTAACCAAAGCGTGAGTGAGTTGCTAGGTAACCAAAGAGTGAGCGAGTTGCTAGGTAACCAAAGAGCTGTGCTTAGCTCACCATGAGAGGTTGAGCAGCAAAAGCCTCTGTATATCTCCCAGAATGCTGTGGTTCTTTATCAGAGTTCATTGAATATTCTATCTATTGAATATTGAATACTCTACAAGGTGTATCGTTTATTGATATTGATCACGTGTCTATTGTGATATATATTATTGTTGATTTATTGTCCAGCCCTAATTATGACCTTGTTGAAACAGACCGATTCCCATGGTGTGAATGCAACTTAATATTAAATTGCTATCATATATGATAAAAGCTGAGATCCTTAGGGGGAAGTAGAAGACATAGATCAATAGAAAGAAATATGACTGTACGAAAGAATCATAATGAGGCCTGATGTAGAGTCAAGGAAAAAGCTCAAGTTTATTTGGCTCAGCTCCAAAATGAATCAGGTGATGGATGGAAGGAAAGATGCAGGGCTGAGTATCGTCAGACAGAGAGAAGCAGAGTTGAATAAATTGGATAAATGATGAATGATGCTGCTGTCCCCAAGCTGAACCCATTAGCTGCCACACCCACCTGGGCTCTCCAGACCGGTGGAGATGACCTCCTCCACGTTGGAGCCGTTGAGGTTGGCCTTCATGATGCGGTCAAGCGTCACGTCCGACCAGAAGACGAGCTCTCGGCTGTGATGGAAGTCCAGTGCGATGGCGTTTTCCAGGTTGTTGAGCAGGAGGGTGTATTCTGAGCGGTGTGGCAAAACTTGTCGGATGTCAATGCGGTTTGCAAACAACAGCACTGGCTCTGGACCTAAAGAAAGGTTTGTAGTCAAAAGAGAATAAAAACACTTAGGATGCTTTTAATAACAGCAGGCAATAATTTCAGCTGAGGGTATGAGCTGTGGCAGCTGCCTGGCAGGCGCTCCTGACCCAGGTTTAACTCTGATCTGCAGCAGATTGATGGCTTGCTGCAGTAGACCTGGACTCTACCTCTGGAGCACGGCTAAATCTTCCTCAGAAGCCCCAGAATGAGGCAGAGCCTCGAAGCAGCTGAGTGGATAAAGTTACAACTTAAGAAAAGTGGAACCTCTGTGCAACCAAACTTTTATTGGAGGTCAAGCCTTGAGGAGTCTCCGGTGATATGTCAGGGGAGAAAAGCAGAGTAGTGATTTTTTTTACCCAGAGCTTTGCAGCTGCGCTTATCAGGCCGAAGCTCGTAGCCGTGGACACAGCGGCACAGGAAACTCCCCTCCGTGTTGGTACAGCCCTGGCTACAGTAGCCCTCTTCTGCACACTCATCCACATCTGGAAAAAAACACCACAGAAGGAAATATTGACTGTGGCAATAATTTCCTCTAGGGTTAAAAATAAAAGGAAGAGACAAATTGCCAAAAAGGAGTTCAAGGAACAAAATAATCTAGCAGTTTTAGAACAATTGGGCTGGATATTTGAATTAATTTATTTCATGCATCTAATCTTTTGACTTCAGGAAATGTTCCTACTTTTGGAAAACTCCATGATAAGAAAATGACAGATTAATATGACCACATCTTACAGTGGCTGGACATTTCCTGGACTGCGCTTGCAGGATGTGAATGTCCCATTGCATAACATGATCCTGCTAATGACTTCATTCATTCATTCAGGTTTTTTTTTTGACACATTAGCTGCGTTTACATTCCAAATGTGTGAAAAACTTTAACAATCTGCTGTTTGTCGGAACACAATTGTGATGAAAAAACACAATTTTGTAATTGCAGAGTTTCCATTAAAAAAATAAATGTAATTAAAATCACACATGAAAAAGGTTTGTTCACATAAGTAATTAAAAATGGTCATCCTCCAACTACTTCCTGTTGTCTTCTGCGTCGTTTCCACCAGTAGTAACATCTGGTTGTTAGTCATGTGACGCACAAAAAGTGCTGCCATTGCAGTTTTGTGAAATAGACCAATTTCAACAAAGCCAAAAGAGTAAATCATGTTGTCACTAAGACATTTGATCGAAAAACAAGAAATTTCCAAAATGTCCATGTTTCAATTAAGTTAATTTATTTTTGAAAAGTCAAATTGCTATATTACACGGTCAACATCTAAAACAAGCCGTACTCTGGACTTTGACAACACTGGACAAAGGTTTTGAATTCAGTCACAATAACATCTTTCATTTTAGTAATTTGGTTCTAAATATGCATCTAATGTTTTTTCAACGAGACCAGATTCAGTTATAATGCCTGGTGCACAAACAGCTAACATAGCCCAGTCAGCATTGGTATTGTATATATTCCTTCTGATTCAATTTCTGGGAAAAGAAAAATGACATTCTCAACCATTTACTTATCAGTTGTGCTGGATTTTCCCAAGACTCTCTTGAAAATATAAATGAAGATTTCATAAGTGGGAGGTATGAGCGGCACCTCATGCAGATTAATGTTGGCTTGATGTCACCCGCAGGAAGTCAGTGAAGACAAAACATAGCACTTGGCAAGTTGTCATAAATATTAACACCCATGCTCACTCACTTTCACCAGCAAACTCTGTCACATTGTAATCCACACCCCTGGTGCTCCACCCACCCACCCACCCACACACCCACACACCCACACACACACACACACACACACACACACACACACACACACACACACAAAGACAGCAATACCCTGGCAGGATTTGTTGTCGTCGGTCAGTCGGTATCCGTTGTGACAGGTGCACTGGACCAGTCCTCTGACCATCTGACACTTCTGTAAGCAGCCTCCATTATTCTGGTTACAGTTGCCCTCACTGGAGCGCGGCCCTACAGGAAGTGCAGAAAGATTACAAGGACATAAACACAGCTTGCTGATTCAGTAAAAAATGTGAAAAGCATCTGGCACATTTGATGTTGGACCTGGAAATACTTTTAGGAGTGAGGCTTGAGGTTACTGAATATTATCAACATAAACAGAACATGCTCCTTCAGAAATATATTTAAACATTACCGAAGCCACATGTAGGACTCTGCTGACACCGTGACCTCTTTCATTACGAGAGCCTCAATCTCACCTTTGCTTGAGCCTCTTAAGGTTTTTTCAGTGGCAAAAATATTTGCAACAGAATCAGCTGACTTCTGGTCTTAGGCCAACTCCAGACTGCTTGGAAGACTTAAATCAGGTGGACCATGAATGGATTTGAAGAGGTGGTGAGAAAACTATTGTTGCTCAACAGCTCATAGCTAAGAAAAAAAAACAAATGATGTTTCTGTCTCTTAACCAAACTCTTAAACCTTTAAAGATAAAGATATTGCAATATCCCAATACCTTTAAGGAAATTCAATGTGAGCAAACCATCTAGAGCAGACAAACATCTTCTAGTATTTTGATGTGATATAGCAATTAATAAAAAAAAGCGTACTAATGTTGGAGGTCGTTGAGGCATTAATGTGGTGTGGACAGGGCCTTACGTTTATTTGAGAAAAAATGTTTCAAAACAGAATAAAAGACACGGCAGAGGCAAAACTTTCCAGGTTAAGAGAGAAACATTTTCATAGGAAACTCTGATCATCAGAAAACACTCATTATGTAAATTGAAGTGACTAAGCAATTACAGAGTAAGTACTGAACCTAATGTGGTGAAATCATGACTAATTGCAATAAAAGGTGTTGATTTTCTTGAAACCCTTACTGCAGTCGTGGTGTGGATGTTCATCTGTCCCGTCACCGCAGTCGTTGACCTCGTTACACACTTTTCTCTGTCCGATGCAACGGCCATTCCCACACTGGAACTGATCAGGAGCACATGGCGGACTGTCTGCAAGGAGGTGTGAAAACACAGACCATAAGACACGAGTCTGTTTTTACTAGACATCAATTGTTTGTAGTTCATTTAAAATACGGGGATCTTAGTTCATTTTGTTATTTGCTGTACAGTTTCAATAATTCAAAGAGGATGGCACAACTACAGAGTGAAAGAGAACTTTTCAAACGCATCTGTTGGCCAAAATCCCATAATTGATCGATTCCCCCATCAGGATGTCATTTCGCCCTGAAGAGGTCATTCATTTCCTTCAGGTGTGTTGGGTATCTATGCATCTAACAGCAGCAGGATAGTAAACCAGATCTGGTGTCCTGGTTTATAATTTGCTCCTAAGATTTTTTTTTATTTTATTTTTTTTTTAAATTTAAAACAGTTTCCAAGAGTGAGAAAGTTTTTCGTGCTTTTTCACAACACTTGTAAATTGTTCAGAGAGTCTCGAGGAACATAGTGTTCATCTCACATCGACATGAAGTCAAAACAATAAGACTGTTTTCTAGAAACAACTGCATTTCTCATCCAAAAGAAAAAAAACAAAACAAAACAGGGATTTTCTCGGTACAGGATGACTCTTCACAGCCGTTGCCATAACTACATTTTAAAGTGAAGGATATATTTAGCCTCTAAAAACAAGATAGCTTCAAGTCTTACCAGTTTTCTCACACCCCTCTTCATCACTCCGATCCGTGCAGTCGTCCTCACCATCACATCGCCATGACAACCGCACACAACGTCCAGTTCCACACCGGAACTGGTCAGCTGTACACATTGACGAAGCTACAGGGAAAAAACAAACAAAAAGAAACCTAAATATTTGTAGAGTATTTCTAACAGAACTTATAGATGACTTTTAGGACCAGTGGATACTTACTGCAGTTCTTTTCGTCCGACTGGTCGTCACAGTCGTATTCGCCATCACATCTCCAGCCGGAGTTGATGCACATGCCGCTGCTGCACATGAATTCAACTGATCTGCAGGGCTGATGGGAAGCTGTACAAATACAAACAGAGAGTTTAGCTCTAAGAGTAAGACCCAAAAGAAACAATATTCAGATTATAAAAGTTAAGATTAAATATTATAATGGCTTTTTTTAGACTAAAGATTATGGTCAAAGACATGAAGCTCGTTCGGAAAGAAGTTTATCAAACTACCAGTGGAAAATGCAATATGATCAGCAATAAGTTTCAGTATATTTTCAGAGATGCCCATCTCATTCCCAACCATAAGAAAATCTTCTTGGTTGAATGGCTGAATTAAAGAATTTTAAATGTAAAACTGCTGAGGTAATTAGTAATCAGAGGCTTAATCAAACATTTTCAAAAAATGAATGAAAATACCAGTTTTAACTTGGGACAATTTTTACTAATTTAGGAACTTTTCTTGTTAGGATAGATAATTCTAAAAGGGTCAAAGAGTTCATTCAAATTAATTATCATATGTACATAACTTAAAATAATTTATGTACATAATTTATGTACATAAATTGTGTAATTTATGTACAGGTTATTAAAAATGTACTTGTAGAGACGCCTTATCCTCATGCTGCTTCTGAATTTAATCCTTCAGTTTCATAGTTTAAAAGTAATTTCTAAAACCAGCAATACTTCCTCCTCGCAATCATTAATTATTCCTGTTTAATCGGTCTGTTTGCATGATTATCTGAAAGCGGATACTGGCTGTTCAAACTTTAAATCTCTCTCCATCTCGCTACATGCGATGAGATCAAAGTGAAGCCCAAAATGGCAGCAAAAAAAGGATGTAGGTGGATGAAAAGATTAAAGCTGAATCAAACATAAGCATCTTACATCCTCAGCGTGTGTGAGCTTGTGTGTGAGGACGCCTTTGACATGTTTCCTCCTGACAGCAGGAGTGAGTTACCATCGAAGCATCAGCGATGGAAGGGGAACGAAATGACAAGCAAGGAAATGTAGAGGGAAAGCGGAGGGGGAAGATAAAAAACTGATGTGGAGCTTGAAGCTTCCATGTGCCGCCCCTCAGTTGGGCAGGAGAAGAGAAGGGTGATCAAAACAGTAGGTGGTTTTCCCCGCAGAGAAACCAGCAGACGGAGACGGAGATGGAAAATGAGTGAATCAGTGTGGGACGCCGAGGAGAAACACACGGACGCCCAGAGATCCATCCGCAACTTTCTCCCTCGCCGACAAACACACACGACTCGCAAACAATTCCAAGTTCATGTGCTCAGCGATGAAGCCAAAAGCTGTCCCCATGTGGTAATGATGCATGCAAGTTGGGGTATTTTTTGAGAATATCGATGTGTGTGTGTGTGTGTGTGAAGATTCACATGAAAACAAAGAAGAGGGGAGAGAGAGAAGGAGAGCAAGAGGGAGAGAGAGAGAAAGACTTCTCCTCTAACAAAGCACCCTTCATGTGTCTGCAGAGTGGATGCCAAGGAATGCTGTGTGAGGATGGGCTGTCTTATGCCGCTGAGGAATGCCTCCTCTGAGGGTGTCGGTGTGTGAAAGAGGGGGAGTGTGTCCACAAAATATGAAAACAGAATTCACTGGAAGCCCCCTCCCCATGTTCCCCCCACATGGATGAATATGGGCCAGAAATAAATGTAACAAGAATAAAGTGGGCAGATTGAGAGTGAAGGACAGCAGCAAATTAGCAGAGAGAGGTCAGAGCCATTGTTAGGTCCTACAATCTGCAAGCAGGATGCTGAAATAATGTTCGAAAATTTTAAATGCTTGTTTTTATTTTAGATTTGTGTAAACCTCAGAATTTCCTTCTGGATTATGTTTCATGATAGACGTTTCTGATTCCTCAAAGATCTTCACACAAAGCTCTTTGTGTCTTTAAACAATGTGATACACCAAATGGACTTCTTTTCTAAGAAATGTCTTTTTTTTGTTTTTTACTGTCAAACATTTCCAATCCATAATTTCATAAGTATTCACACCCATGGCTTTCTGTTTGTTGAATAACTTTTTATAGATTTTCGTTGTTTGTTTCTACCATTTATTTTGGGATATCAGCTCCTGCTGGTCCCTGCAGATCCTCTCCATCCCACTCCGTTTGGATTGGCAGCGTTTGAAAGCTGACATTTTTAGTTGCATTGAACTCTGGGCTTTGGTTAGGCCATTCACATGTGGAGATTTTCACATGCTTGACCTGCCGATCAACAGCTTGAACTGATCCAGGGATTTCTGGCTGGTTTATGTACCTCTACTGATGAGTGATCAAATAGCAGTGAGAAACCTTGAACCTGTGGTTATCGTGCTGAAGATAAACTCATCAAAGGCATGAAACCGCCTGTGTTTGAGTGTGTGTATGCATGAGATAAGGTGGAGCAACATGAAACGGAGTGAATAAGAGGAGCATAGAATATCACACATGGGAGATCAAGGACATGGAGCGACAGAAATTTCTGTAGGAGGATTTTTTTTCTCTCTCTGTAGGAAGGAGAATAAACCGACTATGACTGACAATTTAGAAGCTTTATTAGCTGCATTGCAAACATGAGTTCTAAGTCACAAGAATTGATATGCTTCAGTTTGCGTCAACATGCAAAAAAGCAGTAGCAGTTGGCCGATGTTATAAAGCACATCTTGGAAATCTGAACTACAGAAAGGACTTTGAACAAAAGCAGCTCGTCGTCCTTCCGTCTCTCTGCTACGCTTTAGCTCAAACTTCAAGGTCCTTCCCTTAAGAGCAGCCCCTTCATGCAAATGCAGGCTAATAATTATTGCAACCAAAGAAGTGCCACTGAACCAACTTTACGCACAACACTTAAAATGGTCCTTTGTGAGTAATTGGAATGTTATTAGTTTGGGGTTTCAAAGAGTCCCCTGGAACTTGTTCTTGTCCCATCACTGCATTTGGAACAGGCTTCCTGCTGATTGAAATAACAGTGCATAAATAAATAAATAACATGGGATGTTGCATTTCGTCTTTATTAAAGAGATATAGCACCCGGAGGCAGTAGCTGTTTTTTTAATTTGAGAGTGGGACTGTGAGCAACTGGCGCACTGCAGCAGGAAATGATCACATCAGATCAACAACCTACAGGAACAACAGAAGCTTAAAGCAAGAAGAGAATAACATGGCTGTCTTACTATAAAAAACAAAATCACTATTTACTTAGAGATCAGAACTAGAGATCAATTCATTGACCTAGAGATCATTTAGGTGTTTCAATACACGTTTATTATAAAGTTTAGAGGAAACTAATCTAATTTCAGTGGACTTTTAAATGACAGGCCCCTACGGAACCACAGAAGAAGCAGCTGAGGTAATTCTGTTGCTTTAAATCGCGTGTTTTGGAGCAAAGAAACATCAAACAAGCACGATGGTGCGCCTCAAGGGCCAGGTTTGTGGAAAATACCACATCAGGACACGCACTGTTGATCTCTCATCTTGCTTTGATATTTTTGCAGAAGGCCACCACACACAGCACATTACAGTAGTGTATGTCAAGCTGATTCTGAGCCCAAGAGGGCCCCAAATAAACCCCAATAAAACCTGAAGAGGACCTAGAAGTGTTGAAGTAGCTGTTGTCGGCCCTTGAATCCACTTGTGCACCCCTGTGGTAGAACAACGTTTATGCAGCCATCAAAAGAAGTGTGAAATCCTCCCCATTTTCTCCAGACCTCAAAGGCTACTGCTTTTTGGACGTCTGATGTTACCAAGTGTCCAGGATAATTTGGATCAAGTTTATTTAATTCACACATGGCATTCAAATCTACCCTAAATGTGCCGACCACTCAGTGTTCAAAGTGACCATCAGCAAGTCTGGTAAGCTTTTTGATCACCAACTCATTGAGTCAACTTCAGTCAATTCTTCTGTAGATATTAGCATTATTGAGATTCACAAATGTTAAATTTTGTTGAATTATTTCAGACACCCTGCTCAATTATGGCAGTATTGTGTGTGTGTGTGTGTGTGTGTGTGTGTGTGTGTGTGTGTGTGTGTGTGTGTGTGTGTGTGTGTGTGTGTGTGTG
>CAEGAF010079078.1:0-10005 GCA_903067075.1 Micropoecilia bifurca
CTTTGAAAAGCAGAAGTGGAGCCTCCTGCACAACCAACAAGAATGCAGCAAGTGGTTTCTGGATGGTAAGTCAACAATAAAACACTTATCTTTTCCAGCAGCCATTGTACAGCGAATACAGGAGTAACCAGATATGCTGGAGCTCTACTTTGGTTGCTAAGTAATGGGCTGGGCTTCGCTGGGGTTGCCAGGGAACAGGCAGCGCCTGCTGATTTGTGACGTTAGATTAAGAAGGTTTTTTTGAAATGGCTCCTTTTCCAGACACAAAAAAACCTAAATTTATTGCCAAGAACCCCTTTACACATTTTTTAAGCACTTGGGGTGTTTTCAGAAGTGGTAGAAACACAAAATGTAAACACAGAATCATGAAAAATGTGAAATCTGCTTAATATATGCCCTCTAAGATATTTTGGACAGATGGGATTTTGTGTTGTTTTTGGTCACAAGTGATTTTTGTGGTTCATTAAAGTCCCAAAGCCTTAAAAATGGCTTTGTAATATGACAACATGGCCTAAAAACAGAAGACGTATGTAGGAGGCACTGAAACAGGAAGCTTATAAATGAAACATGGTTCCATCTTCAAGTTTCTTTACGGTTTATAAAGAATAAAAATTGATTACTTAATTAAAAACAGGACTATGTCAGATGGATGTGGAACAACTTGTTGCCTAAACTGACTTGTTTATTTTAAAGATGATCCATCCAGGAAGCAGTCAGCTCCATAAATGTAAACACAGGTAGGAAGGATAGGTAAATTTTTCACTAAAATTCATCTCTGTCGAAAACGATTCATTTCCCAGGACTATGAATCACTTGGAAACTTTGACCAAACTACAAAAATATTTTACTCATTATGAAATGTGCTGATGTTTTTGTTTAATCAGTAACACATCCTCCTACATGTTTGCATTAATTAGCTTCACCTGCAGCTTTTTATTTGTGTCTGAGCCAAGTGAATGACATTGGTTTTCAGCAGCTGCTGTCTGATTGCATATGTCAGTAGTTTAGCTTCTCTTCTACAATCCAGCGGGGGTCCATGCAGAAAACTTTTAAATCCCTGAGTAGGATTCTGGTTTGATTGGTCTCCAGGATACTGTATTCAGAAAAATAAATCTCCTTTTTTTTTTTTTTTTACAGCTGAACAAATTCCAACATAAATCTTTCATTTCTGTACTCTTAAGACATTTATATATTGCTGTTACTACAGTGACTCCCAGGGTTTTGAATAATTTAGGCTGTGATGAATCATTTTAAATGTTACACCTTTATATTAGAAACAAACAAATCTGTCAGGGGAAACTATAAAAGCTGCAATAACCATGTCTGTTCATCCTTGGTCAAACACTTTGCTGAATTAACTTTTGACTTAATTGCAGCATTCAATCTTAATTGGGGTCTTGCAGGATACCACATCTTGACTTAATAATATCTTCACTGTCTGCCCAAGGAAAATTCTTCAAATCTTTCAAACTTCAAGGTCGTCTCCTTGTCCATTTATAAGTGACCCCATCAGATTTAGTTCTGGAAACTGGTTTGGTCTTAAACAACTTTTATTTTCGTCAAGTGAACCCATTTTTTTGTGATTTTTATGTTTTTCTACGTTTTTCTTTTTGCGTCAAAACCTACGAGTATTTGAAACTTCTCAATGTTTTATTTGTTGAAGCACAAATCTCAGTCACATCTGAAAAAAAAGAGTTGTGGAGCTGCTCTTGACTGGTTATTCTGGACGCCGTGCAGCTGGAAATACTTTTTGCTTTTACTTTTTTACTTTTGGACATTTGCTATGATGTGTAACCATGGTAATGAGGTATTGATTTTACAACCGGGAGCTGAATATTAGCTCAGGAGGTCAAATAATATCTGATGAGTCCCAGATGAGTTGGAGAGGAGACTTCATGGATGCAGAGCAGAGAGAAGAAGGAAGTTCAAGCTAACTCTTCTGGCTGGATAGAGATTTAAAAAGCAGTGGTAGAAGCAAATGAGGTGGATTAGCAGCAGTGCTTCCCAACAGCTGATGGTGTCATCCAGGACACTTTATTGTGAAATATCATCTCTGCTGCCTGAATATTGAGCTGTCAGCTTGTCATTTTATGAAACTGTCATGCAGCAACAGGCTTCAGTCAGAGGCCTCTTCCGATATGACTGCTACTCTGGAGAAAGTTGGAAGAGTTATGACAGGATTTAACTTTCTTTTTGGAGAAATAAAGTGGGAATGAACAAACATGTGGTGCAAAGTTGATGGATGGATGAAACGATTAAATGACAGAAAAATGATTGTCTTTGGTACAGATTTACTTTATGTTAAAATATTTATTTAACATTCTCCACTATGTAATTGGTGTGAACTAATGAGGAACAAATGCTGAAATTAAACTGAAATATCTTCCAATAAACTTCTGCAACCAGGTTTTCATTCAAACAGATGTTGGTTACATATCAGCCACATTACAGACTGAAAAAATTTGGAAAGATTTATAATTGTTTCAGTTTTCTTAGTCTCAAAAATTCAATTTCAAGAGTTTTGTTCACTTCTGCAACTTTCATCTGTTTCCAGTGTTTGATGATGATGATGATGATGATGATGTTTTATGTCAGACAGGCATTTCACCAAGAGAAAACATGTTATAAAAAGTATAACTTGCATATTTTCTAAGTGTAAATGCTACAGTATTACCAAACAAATGCACCACTTGTTTGGTGACTATCAGTCTGAAGAAGTTTAACTCATTTAATGAAAATTAATTTAACCACTGGGAGTTGGAGGACTGGACAATATTAAAATGAAAAACTGAGGATATTTGACCTTTAGAGTCAGAGTCATGCATGGTTGATGCACTTCTGCTGTGCGTCTGTTGGGCGTCGTGAGCTCCGCTTCCAGCCTCACGACCCTCACGTATTATAACAGCATCTTTGGTTTTTGCATAAATTAAAAGAGAAAAAGAAGCTAAGAGGGTGGGAACACTGTTACCTCACCGACCCACATGGGGGTGTGGCCTTCCTCTGGACGCAGCTATATGAATTTGGACAAACGAGACGTTGAGTCACTTTGGGAGACATCGCTGGTGGAGATGCAGCTGTCCGGGGCTCCAGGGCGGCTCCAAGCCCCGCGTTGGCAGCGGGGAGGACCGGAGCTGTGGACGCGGAGGATGGACCCGTCAGGAGCATAAATGGACTGCGCCGGCTGGGACGTCACGATGCGTCGTCGCCACAAAGCTCATGAACGAGCTCATTTGGCTCCCAGCAAGCCGCACACCCGGAGGGACCGCCGCGCACAAGGAGGACCCCCTAAAAGCCGCCCTGGAGCCCCCAGGAGGAACAGGTAAGACCTGCTTCCTCTTTAAAAACATCATTTATCAACACTCTCACCTCGTCTGGATATATATGTATATTTAAAAAAAAGAAAGAAAAAAAAAAAGCTGCAGCTGCCCTTTAAGTGCTCCGAGCTGAGCTAAATAAAAATCTGTGTACCGTTTATTATGTTTGGCTCCGGATGTGGATCAGGTGGAGATTTACTGGATAAATCTGATCCGGATTTGTTTCCAGGGAAGCGGGTTTGTGTTGAGATGAGTTAGAGATGCATGCATGGTGCGCAGCAGCAGCAGCATCTGAGATAAAGACTCCGAGCATCATGTGATGTCAGCAGCAAGAGACGTGCAGCTTCACTTGTGGCTGCGAACACGTTTGTTTGGCGACCTGCAAACAAACGTGTTTAACACAACAGTTTTTAAATGATAACCGCAATAAATAGCGCCACAGGATGCGCCACGTTTAGCAAATTTTTAGAAAGCCTCATGAACGAAATCCGGTTCTTTACTTTAGATGCTGTTGTTGTTTTCGCAGATTCAAATCGTATGAACCTGAATCTATCCATCCAAAACTGACTCAGGATCCGCCATATGCTCTCTTATTACTGTTTCGAGTGTTACATAAGTCCATGATGCACCACTTACTGTGTAAAGAGACACATGTGACAGTTTTTATTGTGCATCTCAACTTCACAGCGGGGTTTTTCCAAGATTTATGACCCTCGTGCTGTATAGAGTTGGTCCTGTTTGCTGCTGCGACCTTTCACAGCATTTTGCTAATGTATCCGGCCTACTCTGCATAATAAGAGTTAGCCTACATTACGAACAGGCGAAGAAATTTAAGGCATGATTTTGGTTTGTGCGTCCAGCAGCAGCAGCAGCAGGACTTCCTGCAGGCTGAGATTATGGAGAGATCTTACGTAAGGCCTGTTTAATCTCTCTGGAAGTTCAAGTTTACTTCTGCTGTAATTTTTATATGTATATATAAATATTAACTTAAAATGTTACATTTTTTCGGTAAAAATCGTTTTAAAGTGAAGCTTTGCTTATTTCCCATCAGTTTTGAGATAATTTTAGGTTATTTTTCTTTGTTATTGTGTCTTTTTGCTTCATCACAAAAATCTTTACGCAAAACAAGAAAACCAGAGATTTAACTCGATTATTCCATGCGATTTCTACCGTGAAATTTCCCTTCAAGTCCAAAGATGGGCAAAGAATCCAGATTTTGGCAGCTGAGCCATGCGCTGTGACGCACAGCATGTTTGAGATGGAGAAGGGGCCCGACGCTGAGTCTGCAGCAGCAGCAGCAGCAGCAGCAGCAGCATCTGCAGAGTCACGGAAGCTGCAGAGCGATACAACCTGCTCAGCTTTTACCACAGAGTTTCCATCATCCCAGGAGATTTCCACCAAAACCCAGAAATCCACGTGGATGAAGCCATGTGCAACTTTATTTTCCGGCGCACCATATTTGTTTAACCATTTTCATTAATTATTGTTTTTGTAGAGCTGAAGATCAAGACATCCTTCAAATCTCCAGGTGAATATATGATTGACAGACATTTCCACAATCCCGCTACATTGTGGCGCAAACTTTTCAGAAATGAGGCGGTGAAAGAACTTCAGTCTGGAAATGTTCGCTAAATCCGGTCGGGATCGTTTCAATCGCTGCCATAAAAGCTAAAAACCTTATTTATTCAAATAAAAGACACGGAAAACACCTACTATTCCGCGTTACAGGTCTGTTATGTAGAATCAAAAGAAACAAATGAATTTATGTATGTACAAGTTATTTAAATAAAGCTAAAAATAAGATAAGAATTGATGGAGACAAAAAGGTTTATCAAAAACACACTATACAAATCTACGTCGCTTTTTTGTCAAATCTAAAAACATACAACGCCAAAAAAATAAGTATGTCAGAGAGCGTGTAGTTAAATACATTTATGAAAATAATAAAACATATAAAATTAATGAAAAACTTTACTGGAGTTCTACAAAAAAAAGAGAGAAATTGTCTGAGTGAATGAAAACCTTCAGTGCGTCATGGCCTGGAGACGTGACGCAGAGAAATGATCTGCAGCAATGGCTGTTTCTGGCAAAAACCCAAACACTGATTAAAGGGAAGCAGCTGCAAAATAAACCATGTTCCCCCTTCATAAATATATATGTATTTAATGTTTTCTGTTGGCATTAATCTGCTCAGCCTGTGGGGTTGAATGGGATCAGTGGCCTGTTTCCACCACACTGTAAAATAAGAATAATTATCTCTGTGATAATGTAGAGTATTAATTAGGCTTCTCATCTCCACTTAAACCCAAAAGAAAGCTAATTAAAAAATAAATATAAGTCTGTGTTTACTAAAAGCAGTAACAAAATACTAATTCCCTCTCACACATTGAAATAGTTAATTTTTCTAATTTCTTCCAGCAATAATTGTAATATAATTTTTTCCCAACTGCATCATAGTACAAAAATTAATAAAATTTTCTTTACTTCCAAAAATTACCTTAACATGTTTCAATCACTAGTTTTTTAAATTCAAATTTCTTAGAATTAGTGTGAACTAGTACATCAGGTAGTTATTCACAATAGTGTGTAATGTTTATTATTTTTCTATTATAAGTAGAGATTTACACTTCCTGCAGAATTAGAGCATTTATTAAATTTAGTGTTGCTGCTTTATCCACTTCCTCATTAAAATGTTGCTGTTTTTTTAAAATCAGATTTTTACTGGATGGTTTTGCTTTGAATTGCAATAAAATTCTAATTTCTTGCATGACATTTAATTGCTTAGAGGATGCATTTTCCCAGCAGCTTCGCCTTGTGAATCTTTAGAGATGCTTTTTTTTATTTGTTAAAGCAATTTCACAGGGATGCGTTTATCACCATGTGATCAGTCATCTGTGTTAAAACTCCACATGTAAAATGTGAGACTATTACTATCTTAATTTACACCTGTGCCTGCTGGTTGACACATATTCCAGAGTAAATTAGCTTTGCTTTGTTTTGGTGAATTATTCCTGATGTCTTCCGCTTTCTGTGGCCGTTTGTCCTTCCAGGAGCATCCAGAGGTTTCTGTTGTGCATTCGTCGCTGCAGGCCTGAGGGGTTGTCTGTTATCTTTGGTTATCTAGCTGTATGAGTGACGTACATTCTTCATAAAGCTAGATAACCGAAAGTAACAAGAATCCCATTACACGCCTGCACAGGAAGAAGGAAACCGGCGCGGAAATTGAGCTCAGAGAGCAGCGGATCGGGCTGGAGGTGGACGGCAGCTGCTGCTAACCAATGGTGTGAAGGTATGATGCTGCGTTACATAAGGGCCGATTTTACCGAGAGGGGAGGGACGCATCTGTGTGCGCTGTGGGCAAAAAGACAATAACTGGGATTAAAAAGAGCAAACTCACTCTGTGGGTTAGCATCTGTGTGTGCATTTCTTTTTTTTTAATAAAAGGTTAAATTTAAACTAAACACTCATGAGTGATTTCAAACCTCACGGATCAGCTGTTCTTGAAAAATATGTTAAAAATAGAGTCGCTAATATGAAAAGGTAATCAGAACACATTTTATTATGGCAAATTGAGATAAAACATTACAAAAAAAAATCACAAAAGTAAGAGTCACATTCACAGAAATATTAAAACATTTTTGGTGTCAAGTATTTTTTTAAATTTCAAGAATGTTTTAAAACACAAACTTTACAAATCCTCATTTCTGAGTCTTATCACAGTAATTATTCCTTTCAGATTAATCATCTCATTCAAAAATAAATACAAATATCTTAATCCCATGTTTCCAGAAAAGTCCAAGAAAAAATATTATACAGTATATTTTTACAGTATAATACAGGTTTTATATTTTATATCGTTGAAGACATTCAGTAATAGATATTTTTTACTTTGAACAATTTTTCATCTTGAATCTTTTTTTTTTCCTCAGCGTGAAACTGATTTTGTATTTTAAATACTTTTCAAATGTAACATGGAAATGTTCTGCTGCTATAGTAAAACTACTACGGCAAAAAACAAATTTCTTTAACTCAGAAAACAAAAGCAGTAATTATTCTCACTGGTGCCACAAGAATAAAACAATAAAAATCACAATTTTTATTTAAATGTGTAATTTAAAATTATTTTTATTCTGATAGAGTTAAGCAGTAAGGTAAACATCCACCAACATGTTTATTGTGAAAAATATGAACAATTTCTGTAATTCTACTTTTATAAACTGACAGAGAGCTCTAATAGTTTTGATACGGCTCTCTGCCCAGGGCGTTTTTCCGTTTAGGGGTGGCATGAATGCTCTGTAACAAAAACATCGTCCTCAGTCCTACCGTTTATTGTCATGTTCTGTCAGTAGGAAGTGGGCAGTCCTCATCATGGGTGCATAATAAACAATTATTTACCAGTTTAATGCCCTGCTAACTACTAATGGTGCTTAGGTTCAATTTAAAATATCACAATTTCAGTATTTTCTAACTCTAATATTGGTGTTTATAGGCTGCTGGTTAGTCTTTCCTTTTAAATACTTTCTTTCATTAACAACAACTAAGAAACTAAAATCTGGATTCCAGTATTTGATCAGCTAAAAAAACTTAAAACTACTCTTATATTCATCAAAACACATAAACAGCAACTTCCGTGATTTATTTTGCATCAAGATGACCTTAAAGAGAGGCAAACATAAAAATGGTTAAATATACATTAGTCAAACCTGGATGGATTGGTGAAAAAGGAGGAGCTTGTTCCACTGACTGAGTGTAACTCTCTCCAGCAACAGGTGTGGGAGGGGAGGGTGTGTGCCTATATTCTCCATCATGTTAGAGGCGATTCTTCCTCTGGGGGGAACGTTTGATTTTGAAGCTGTGGCCTTTATAAAACCTCACACTGGTAACTTGCTGCGATATCGTTCTGCATTTAGCAGCAAAGTGCTTCAGATTCATGCATGTTTCAGACTCCTGCACATAAAGACAGAGTGTTTACACGTTCACCCCCCTCCTCACCCCCACATGAATATTAATCCAAACTCATCAGGGTTTGGCTTCTTTTATGGCAGGCTTCATAAAAGCACATAATGAGACTGCAGCTCTTGTTGGGTTTCAGAGAGCGCGTCCTGCAGAGGCAGAGGTGGAGACAAAACAAAGACCACCGCGAAAAGGCAATTAGCAGCACTTTGCCTCGTTTGGAGCATCTCCACTCCACTGTAAGCCTTTTTTTTCTTATTTTTTTTGCAGGTGATTTTGTGGAATCAAAAAAATACAACAAAAGGACATCTAAATAACAAAAAAACCTAAGAAACTCAAAGGCGCCATTAAAACCGTGTAAAAAAAGAAACAAACTCTGTATTAATTATGTGACCCTTGAGGCACATTTTGAGCTCAATTCCTCTCAATTTGAAGTTCTTAGAGGGGGGTCAAATTAAACGGTGTTAACTGGTGAGAGTAAGAGAACGCAACATCACTCAGCAGGCTGTAAGGTTTATCCAGCTGCTATATAAAATCAGTACTTGATTAGCAGACAAAGTGTGAGTATTTTTATCAGAGTAAAACCAAAATTTAAGCCAGTTTGTGTCCTAATGAAGCAGGTTATAATCCATTTTCTGTTGACCGGACTGTACTTCCCTCCTCCCCCCTCATTCATTTAATTTCATTCTTTGTGTTTTTTCCCCCAGCTCAGATTCTCAGATGGTTGGCTCTGATTTGTATGCATTTGCATAATGAATGTCATTTGCATGCTCAGGGGCAGACCATACCATGAGAACGGCTGTGTTGGTTGTTTGTGCGAATGTGTGTGTTTGCTCACGCATGGGGCACCGTGTGTACATTTGGACGTTTTATTTTATTTTTTTAATGAACACACCGACATGTGGAGTTGTGTTTCCCTCCTGTGACTTTGTTTTTTTTCCCATGTGCCATGTTTGTGAGTGGGAGAGTTCCTCCTGAATGTGCATGTAGGGCAGCGATGTGACGATCATGCCTCCTTCTCCTACCCCCCCTCGCCGTCTTGGTAGTGATGCACCAACTAGAAGAATGAAAATAAAAGACTCCTTCCTCGATCCCATAATCCTCCTCGTCTCTGACCCCTCCCTTGCCAGTTTGTCCTCCTCTCCCGCATGGCAAGTCACAGTCCCGCCACCATCTTAGGTGCTAAGACTGGCACAAAATGGCAGCTGAACGGGGATCGTGGACAAGCCGGCGCTGCACCTTCCCCCACTTCACGTATGCCCTCATCCTTTCCGCGCCATTGGTCGCCTCGAGACGGTGTTAATTACTGCCCGCGTGTTAATTGCAGAGACCGCCGCCCCCCCAGAGACGTGCAGGAAGGGATGAGATAGGAGAAAACCGTGCAGCCAGCCGGCGGCGTCTTAATGTCGAAGAGGTGGCATTTTTAAGGGCAACTGCGCCGCTTTCCGCCGTGCCAGTCGTCTCGCTGCAGCTGATCGGGATTCTAACGGCGATGCCTGGGAAAAGTCTCGTTAATTAAATTGTTTCAGTGTTTTTAATTACAAAAGAGTTGCAATTAGCACAACTGGCGGTATTTCTGCATGTGGAGCTTTTAATTCCAGATGAGCGTGCCGGCATCTTGATTTGATGAAATAGAGGGGGGGGGGGGGGGGGGGAAAAAAAAAAAACAATACAAAACAAACGACGGGAGTGGTAATTATAAACAAAGCGGCTTTAAAAAAACAACAATTTTAAAAAT
>CAEGAF010079089.1:0-39357 GCA_903067075.1 Micropoecilia bifurca
TAACAGTCATGTTTTTGGACTGTGGGAGGAAACCGGAGTACCCGGAGAAAACCCACGCATGCACAGGGAGAACATGCAAACTCCATGCAGAAAGGCCGGGGCCGGGAATCGAACCCAGAACCTTCTTGTTGCAAGGCAACAGCTCTACCAACTGCGCCACTGTGCAGCCTGTTCAAAACAATGCAGGAAATAATTTAATATCGCTCTCCGACTTGAGGATCTATGAGCAAAATCAGCTGCCACACACTTGAGGGGAAAAAAATGCAAACCGAGATAAATGGAGTGGGCAAAAGCGTTCTGGAAAAGTTAGTTATCTCAACATCATCTCATTTCTGTGACGAAAGAGTGAAGATAAAGATGGGGGGGGGGTCTGTTTTTGTTTGCGTGAAGCAGTCTGGAGGCCCCAAACTCTCAACACTGACAAGTTTAAACAGCAAATCAACAGGAATATAATGAGCAGAAACGACCAATCAAAGAAGATATCAGATAATACGTTTTATTTACTTTAAACAAAGAAAAGAAAGGAACATTGTTCAACTGGAACCGATTCACAGTTGAAAGAGAGCTTTTGGTAGAGGAAGTAGGTTCAACCCTTCAGACTGACCTCATTATTGACATAAGAATCAAGAGAACCAAAGCAAAGAGAAAAGCATGGAGATAAAAAGCGAGTGAGGAGGAATTAAAGAGATAACCAAACACATTTCGTCATAATTAGAAGTTAGTATGAAGTGACGACATCGTGGAGCAACAGTGAAGATGTTCACAGATGTTGCCAAAACACAAGCCAGGCCAAGTGAACTGCAAATCCTTTTTTCCAGACGTTATTTCACTGCTTGCACAATGATATTATGATAATAAATAAAGTGCGTCGGCAAAAGCCGAGCCAACAAGATGAAGAATAATTCATATTAGCTTCAGGGGAAAAAGAATGTTTAAAGTTTATATGAATCCTTAAATTAATAGCAGGGCTTGACTTCCATATGTATTTCAATATAGATGAACAAGAATGTGATCGGAGAAAGAAATACAGAGAACCGTAAGTGAAACAAAGAGAGAAAAGAGTGCAATGGAAGGATACAGCTGACATGATAAAGTAAATAGGATTTCTCTGAAGTTATACTGATGACCCTTGGCCAGGTGGGATAAAGAGCCATAAGTTATTTTCTGATCACTGCTTAGCTTTTCTTCCATTATCAGCATCCTGAGCTTTCTCTTTAAATGCTCATGATTTGTTTCTGCCTCGCACCAAAGAACTCAAAGCTGTGTGACGCAGCAAAGTCCTTTCTTAAAGATCAGAGTAAAAATGTCAGAATAAACCTGGCCACAAAGAACGACTGCAGTACAATAATAGCACCCTGCAAAAGTATCCATAGTTTTGTCATGTTACGTCCAGAATTTAATGCATTTTAGTAGATTTTATATGATATGCCCACAAAAAGTAGCACATTATTATGATGTAGAAGAAAAATATTTGTTTTCAACTACTTGAAAATAGTAATTTGTAGAACCACCTTTCATACATAAAATTCCAACAAAAAATTTGTGGCCGCACCATGACTTTTTTTTTTTGAGAGAAAAAAATTGTTTTAAGCAAACATTGCAGACTCAATACCTTCATGTGACCCCTCAGCATATCCTGGAATGTTTTTGATATCTTGCGGTTTTATGAAAGTCGTGAGGCCCTTCATAGTCCAAGCAAATGCACTGGAGGAATTCAGACTCAAAGACATAAAAAATAAAATAAAAAATGAGGGGTAGCTGTGTCCATCTCACAGATGAACTCCAAATCTGACCGTCTCGTGCATGCCTACCTAGGCGTCTTGAGAGCAGAGACTTTATAAAGCAAAGAAAACACACAAGAGAAGAGATGCTGGTAAAGTCATTAGCAGCTCTTACTGAGGTCAGCTGGGATACAGTACCTGGTTCCGCTGTCAGATACAGTCTGCTGCGGGAAAAATAAAGTAGAAAACCCCAACCATGAAAAACTAATAACGTCTCTGAATAGTCATGCAAACACACGGAGTATTCAATCATGTAGACAGCCGCGCGAGCTTATTGCCTTGAAGCGTGCACGCACGCAAACAAGTTACAGCACTGGCTGCGCTCCGGTCTCTCCCTTCAACATTGTTCCAAGTGACATAACAGCCAGAATTCCTGAGGAACCACAATGGCGTCATACGAGAGACACACGGGGCCTGGGCTTTTCGGGGCGGAGGCGGGGCTCAGCGATGTGGCACCGCTGGGAGGGCCAAACGGAGTTAGTCTTACACGGCTCGAGGAGATGAATGCAGGCATAGCGGGTCTTGTGGGGTTGTGTTTTTTTGCTGTGTTTGTATAGTAAACAGAACAAGAATGGGGGAGGAGGATGAAGGATGAAGGTGCAGAGAGCTACACCTCAAACATAAAAGAGGACTTGCTTTGTTTCACACCCCTGGGGTGAGAGGCTGCCACGATGTGAGCTTCCCCTCAAATCTTTTGAGTAAAACACAAACACCGCCTGCTGCCTGGCATCCCCGTTGGCATGTTTAACCCGTCTCGCAGGAAGCTGCATAGGAATTTAGGGTCGGGGGGGTTCTGCAGGGTTTGTGTGATGGGAGTGGATGGCATTGGGAAAAGTCGCTGGTTATTGTGCTGCTACCACTGAAAGAGACTGCATGAGACGGTTAAAACAGTCATGTATAAAACAGAAACCTTTTGACATAATTGTACATCAACTTGTATTTATGTCCACCCCATTGACTAATGCCTCTAAACAGAATCCAGCAACAACTTGGCTTCAGAAGTCACCTGCATGGGATTTAGGGTGCATCCACACTAGCCCTATTTACTCTACTTTAATCGAACTCTGGAAAGTAAAGTTCATTTGGGGAGGTGAGAATGCGCAATCAAACTCTGATACAGACCAAAAATAGGGTAATTTGGTGTGTAAAAACCTGGTCTCAGTTCGGTTGAAGTGACCTCTGGCGCGGTTTGAAAGCGTTGCGTGAATACAAACGGACTGGAGACTGATCTAAAAGCAGGAAGTGAACTATAGAGCTGGGCAAACTGGGTGAACACAACCAACGCTTATGTGTGTATTGCATTAGCGGGAGAAATGGCTCGTGGTTCTTTACCCAAGACAAAAGACAAATCCGAAAATCTAACGCTACTCCATTTTTGTTCACATTTTGTATAAATAGAAATTACGTTCAGTGTTTTCAGAGATGTTCATGTCGCTTTCTTGGTGCAGCGCCAATAATAAAACAGTCATGTTAATTTAAAGTCCTTTCAAGATATTTTGCAGAAGCTATTAAAAAAAACAGCCGTTTTGGGGGAACTTTGCCTCCAAAGAAATTAAATATGTGAGCAGGTTTTAACTCGCAAAGCTAGTCAGCTGGCTCTGTCTCCAGAGATAAAACATGACCCACACTACAGCGCTCCAAATGGAGGAGTCTGGTTTGAAGTTTTATTTATGCTTATTTACATATCTCATTTATAAACAGATTTTGAGGAGAAGGAGCCTTGCTGTTTTCCAGAGACCACAACTAAGGCATCCTGAAAAGTTTCACAAATGCCTCCAGGAAACAGTTTTACAGAGCCGTATGCCTTATGTTGTACTGTTAAAGAAATGTATTCCAAGATCACTGGAGAAAATGCAAGCATAAGGACACAAAGTAGCAGGACTTCTGGATCAGCAGGACTTAGAGGAAATTGAGCAGAAAAATGAGCTGGGTGTCAACTGAGAATTCATCGGAGACAGAAAGCAGACGTCATCCAGTTGGCCGGACAGAGAAGATTCTTTATTTCACTCCTTCCACCCAAAATTTATTGAGAAGACCACTTTGCTACTTCAGACTTGTTAATTAAAGAAAAAATCCTATACATACTTATTACAGTGCAGTGAAGGTTGGTCCAGGAATAGCACACAATAAACAGCCTTCCTGGCTTCACTCCTTTTGTTAGTCACTGTTTTCTTAACTCATAAGGTCTTGTATTCTTTCAGGGAAGCCTGGAGGGAGCCCCAGTAGCCGTCTGTCAATCCATCCAGCCAGCCGGCAGCGATGCAGGGGCCGATCTGGAGCCTTTGCGCCTTACTCTGCCTCTCTCTGTGGGAGGAAAGTTTCAGCAGGAGCTCAAGGGATGTCCGGAGAACCAAAGAGTTCTCCCTCCAGAGGAGTAAAAGAGCCGCTCAGGATGAGGATGCCAAAAAGTGTTCCTATACATTCCTGGTGCCGGAGCAGAGGATCACAGGTACACAACATGCAACCTCTTGGACGAATGCCAGTTTGAGTTACAGCTTCTCGTTCCTCCTTTAAATGATCAATTTCTGTCATCAGGTCCGATCTGTGCCAGTACAACAGGCCCCGAGCCAGACAAAGATAGAGTGACCCGCATGGACATCGCAGATGTGCGGGAGGTTCTCAACAAGCAGCGGCGCGAGATCGAGACACTGCAGCTGGTGGTGGAGGTAGACGGCAACTTGGTGAACGAGATGAAGCTGCTGCGGAAAGAGAGCAGGAACATGAACTCCAGAGTGACGCAGCTCTACATGCAGCTGCTGCATGAGATCATCCGGAAGAGGGACAATTCTCTGGAGCTGGCCCAGCTGGAGAACCGCGTTCTGAACGTGACCTCTGAGATGATGCGACTGGCTTCGCGGTACAAGGAGCTGGAGGCCCGCTTCGCCACCATGGCCGGGGTGGTCAACAATCAGTCCATTCTCATTGCCGCGCTGGAGGAACAATGCATGAGGACGTTGGGACGGAGCGAGCTGCCCCCAGTTCCTCCGCTGGTGCAGGTGGTGCCGGAGAACTTACCCCTTGATAACCGCTTCACCAATGAGATAGTGAGGAACAATCGGGCCTTCCTCAGAGACTCGCGCATGGAGGCACCTACTGCTAGACCCTTTGATCCCCCGCCACCGCAAGGGACGATCACCTCTGATGGTATGTACCACTTCACTGTGATTCCCCAGTGTGGTTTTGTTCCTTATGTAATCCACTTAAGCACAATTAGCAAAGGAAAGAAAATTAAAATGCGTTTCCTCACCCGAGTCAGTAGTGCTGAGGCACAGTTGGCTTTCCCTTGGCATGCTACAGAGGCAGTGAAATCATGCATTCCTCTGTTCCCACTTGGCTGTCTGTACTGGCTGCACTGCCTTCAACATATGTACTACATTAGAGGGATGTCGACCGAGTCTCTTTGAACAGCTCTGGGAGACACCTAATGCTCGGTTTGGGTCAGAATAAATGCTAACTATAGGAGGCTTTGTGAGGTAGAAGAAGAGTCACAGATCTGACAGGATATCAGAACTTTATCAATCTACAGGTGTCTGAAATAAACCGCAAGTACTTTAGCACAGACAAGGTTTTTCCCCAAAGCTAATGCCCATTTCTCAGAGCTCGTCTCACTGTGACATCTGAAATGGATAATCTGAGATGAAACTCATTTGCAACTTTCAAATTTTACTTGAAGGGAATTCGTAAACCTCAGTTCAAGGAGTTATATTTTTGCTGGCATTGGGAGTATGTCGGGGAATGCTGACGAGGTTAATCCAACCTATAAGTGAAATGGACGAAGAATTCATAACATCCATGAGACAGAAGGAAGAAAGAAAGCTCTTCTGGACTAAAGGGTGGTGACCTAGTAGGGGAATATCAATTTTTTTGAGGCAACTTATTGACATTAATTGGACCAGTCATCTAGAAGTTGCATTAGTCGATGCTTCCACTGTCCTCACCCTCACTGTAACCTAAACAAGGCTTTGAAGTAAAACGCAATGGAGAATTATGTCCAAAAATTTGGAGACATTTGGCGATTTAGGGACAGGAACCCAAAACCTTCCAATTTTATCCAGATGTATTGTTTCTCAAAGGTCTTGGAGTACTAGCATTGTTTGTGAAACTTTAGGGCTATTGAGTTTCTCCTGCGACTTTGGTACATTTCTAATCTGCAGATTAATCAGACTGACCTTGACTTAAAATCCATTTCTTTTTACTTATTTTTAATTACCCAAGCACAATGTGAATTGTGATTAAATCCAAAGTGTAATGGATATTTTGCTGCAAGTTCCTCAGAGAACTGTCGGTCATGCACAGTTTTTCAGAAAGCAGGTGTTTGTCAAATTCTATTGCTTTTTAGCTCCAATACTGAGAAGTAGAGGTGCAAAAAGGAAAAAGGCAAAGATGGGAAAGTTTGTCTAGGAGGTAAAAAGGTAAATGAAGGAATTTTACTTCAATAATATTTGAATGAATCCCAAAAGAAAGAGACAGCAATAAAAAAAAGACAGTAAAAGTTAAATTTTTCCATTTCACCAACTATTTATGCACAACCACCATAGACGGTAAAATATCAAACACTATTTCTAAACAGGTTCCATGTAGGTTCAGCAGAACTGTAATTACACCCTGCAGGACCACAGTTCGGTCTACTTAAACACATTTTAGGCCAGTATGTAACATCCGATTTATTTTTAGCCTCAGCCTGAGGAACCTGACAATGTTTGAAGACACCGCTGGACAAAAACAAGCGTGTGCCATTAGGTTTTAGATTTCTGCCCAGAGGCATTACACTGGGTCTGTTGAGTACAGAGACATTCAATAACCAATCTACCAAAAGACTGTAGGGTCTTTAGACCCCCAAACCCCCAACACACGCACACAAAGCCTGTGTTCATGCTGATCTAATAACTATACCCACAAGGTGGAAACAGCGAATATATGTTGGTATAGGTTCAGCTGGTTCAGTTTTGGGTAAAGCTACATAATAGAATCAATTGAGGCTTTAAAGCCCATCCCCAGATGAATACCCGTGTACCAATTTCAGCATGCAAATTCATAGAAAGACATCTTTAGACCAGCATGTGTTTGTTTTTGGACAGCCTAACTAAAAGCAGAACTCACTTTAACAGTTTCAAGCCAACCATAATGGAATAAGGTATACAAATATAGCAGATTTTTCCAATAGTGATTGGACTAAGTTTGATTTGTCTCAAAAGTTGAACTTGTGTCTTTAGAGTAATACTCACTGCAACCGAGAAGACCAATGGGATTTTCTAATTGTTTCTGTGTTGACCATTACTGGTGCAAATCAATAACGAATGAAGGAGTATGTTTGCAAATAGAGGTAGGTAAAATGAAATCCCCATTATCAAAAGTACAAGTAAACAATATATCTGCGACTTTCATCACACTTTACATCTCTAGCAGCCTGTGTTTATTGTGGTGTACAATAAACACAGGAACTTTGAAAATATGAGGTCAAACTCACACCAAGTCACCACTTTCTCTTCTTAGTCACTCATCTACCCAATGGTGATTTTTTTTTAAAATCAAGTACTCACTTTGCTTCAAGAATGACCATAATGACTATTTCTCACCCCAGGTCCTTTCAAGGACTGTTACCAGGTGCGACGGGCGGGTCACTCCACCAACGGCATGTACCTGCTCAAGACTGATAACAGCGAAAGTCTAATCCAAGTCTGGTGTGAGCATAGCCTCGACAACGGAGGATGGACAGTGTTGCAAAAGAGGAAAGATGGCTCTGTCAACTTCTTTCGGAACTGGGAGAACTACAAAGTAAGTTTATTAATGAAAGGATTTCGTTTTCGGAAGGAAAATCTAGTGAACCTTTCCCACAGTTTATGCTATCGCGCCTTCATCAGTGACCCGTTCTGAGCAGTTCAGTTTAGAGACTTTAACCAAGCACTTAGCCCAATAGATTAACATCCTACACAGTAAACTTGGAGCCAAGAAAAGCATCCAGAGACCAAAAGATGCAATCTCCGAAGACTTGGAGGTTAAAGTAGACCTCAGTGCTTTTTACCCTGAGATGATAGCCAAAAGAAAACTTAGGAGGAACAATTATGAAACGGATACCTTTCCCCTCAACAGAAAATGACACCAAAACCTGCAATTAAAAGCTACTGGTCTTGGCTGTCTTTTTCAGGAATAACGGGGAAGGAAGCTAAGAGGTTCCCTCGGTCATAAAAATCAGGCTTTGAAATCAATACTTGTGTACTTTTTGAAACGGAAACAGAGGTTTGTCTAAGCAGCTCTCACTTTGCAGCATCTACTCCCTGTCAGGCGTCTGACAGATCGCCAAAGCCTGAGACTTTTAGCTAATTTGTTGAGTGAGAGTTCGAGGATCACTTTAGAGTCCCAATTGGAAGCAGATGTGAACTCTTGTTGCTTGATTACAAGACACCAGCTATATTAAAATTCAACATACTGAAATTTCATTTAACTCATTCAGGTTTAGAGTTTGTGTTCTTTGGACTGCAAAACACCTACCACTAATGCTGTACTGAAAACGCTGTGACATTTAAAAACCTACTTTCTGTTTCCTACAGAAAGGTTTTGGCAACATAGATGGTGAACACTGGCTTGGGCTGGACAATATCTACAGCTTGGCAAAACAGGGTGACTACAAGCTGATGGTAGAGCTGGAGGATTGGACAGGGAAGAAGGTGTACGCCGAGTACAGCAGCTTCTACCTGGAGCCCGAGAGTGAAGGTTTTAAGCTGAGGTTGGGGACCTACCAGGGAAATGCTGGCGACTCCTTCAGCAGCAACAACGGCAAACAGTTCACCACACTTGACCGAGACAGAGACGAATTCTCTGGTAGGTCAACGAGCCAGACAAATAATCTTCACATACCCACTGATTTTGTCTCCTGATCCTGTGTTCTTTTTCTCTCTAGGAAACTGCGCGCACTTTCATAAAGGTGGCTGGTGGTACAACGCTTGCGGTCAGACCAATCTGAACGGAGTTTGGTACAGCGGTGGAGTCTACCGCAGCAAATTTCAGGACGGAATCTTCTGGGCGGCCTACGGAGGGGGCTTTTACTCTCTAAAGTCTGTCCGTCTCATGATCCGGCCAATTGACTAAGACTTGGGATGATGGTTCATCCTCGCTACATCTTCTACCCATAAATAAATAATATAAAGTGGCGGAATCAGGAATCTTTGCCATCATAAGAGAGTAAAAAAACAGCCGAGAGACATTGATCTATTGCCAGACAACTCCAATAGAACAGCTAAAATGAAGATGGATCATACTGCCTTCGTTACGTAATTGCTGTCCTATGAAGTCAGGCGGTTACGGGCTATCAGTCTCCCTGAGGCCATTCACTATTCCAATACATTTTACTTGATTCTGTTTTCAAGACCAAGTATGTATAAAAGAAAAATGGTCATTTACTACAGACATGAGATCTCTCTCGAGCAGCTAATGATGACTTATTGAAAGTAGTGCTTCTTATATCGAGTGGCACCGGATATTTGTGCAACACAGTCTTA
This sequence comes from Micropoecilia bifurca, assembly GCA_903067075.1. Classification (NCBI taxonomy): domain Eukaryota; kingdom Metazoa; phylum Chordata; class Actinopteri; order Cyprinodontiformes; family Poeciliidae; genus Micropoecilia; species Micropoecilia bifurca. The sequence continues at coordinate 9,278 of CAEGAF010079089.1, forward strand.
ATGAACAATAGGAGTTGATGCCATTTTAATTTGAAGTGTTAAAATGCCTAAAACAAAATCTAACAATGGAAGATAGATCTTGCTCAATTTACTGTCAAATTGTTTGTAGGATTTTTTATTTTTTTTTTACAGTATCCAAAAGAAAGTGAACTCATCGATATGTGTGCTTGTTGATTGTGCATAAGGCTGAGCTGGCTTTAGTATGTAAATATTGTTGGCTTTAATTGTTTAATTTAAAAAAAACAGAAAAATGTATGACTCGACTCAGGCCTCATGTTCAGTGTTCCCACTCTGCTATTCTTTGTTGTTATTTATCAGTGTATTTATAGTAACTGTAGTCATCTCTGGCAATTTTATATCTATTCTTGTAACGGTACAAATGTTCTTATGTTTTTATCCCGTGTAGAGGTGCATTAGAAACCCCAGAACAGATGTACGCAGGGGGAAGAAAAAACACAAGGAGTGCACGTCTGTTTGACAAGCGGATGGAAAACATATGATGTGAACTTTTTCCAAGAAAAAATAAAAACACTTAAAATCTTGAATGGTCTTTCAGTAGTATTCTAGGATTGCATTGATTTTGTCCTGCAGATGCATTTTGTTTTATTACAACCACACATTTATTCTGACTTTTCGTAATTGACTGAAACAAAGTAGTGCGTAATTGTGAAGTGAAATAGAAAAATAGGCACGGCTTTCAAAATGTAATTTCAAATAAGAATTGCAACAGTGTGAAGAACATTTACAATCAAATCCTGTTACCTTACTACACTTGAATAAACACAATATGAAGTCATCAGATCATGGATAAATGGAGTGATGGCCTCCTAAACCCATGAGATTGAATATGTCTTACACTGCCTATCATCCCTATAAAACTTAGTGGAGGCATAATTATGCTGTGGGACTGCTTTATTTTCCCGAGTAGGGACTAAGAAACTGGATAAAGTCGATGGGAAAATGGATGGATTTGAAAGTGATAAAAAGCTGCTACACACACACCCACACGCACGTTTGCAGCTCACATAAAATCCCAATGGATAAGTTTGCAAATGTGAAACAAAGTAAACGTATAACTAAAATAATCAAAATTGTTCAAATGTATAACATTACATCCAGATAATATGATGGTTTTAAAGTTATTGTAGCACTTCAATAAACATAAATACCACTGGATTAAATCCAGTGAGAAGGATAATTCAGTTTATATATCCCCAAGGCACTTTACACACACAAACACACAAAATAAATAAATAAAAGTCAATCCATAAACATGGACTGAGGCAGCATTTTAAAATTTGCATTATCCTTGGATGGAAAAATGGAGAGTTAAACTAACGGAAACCCCCCCAAAAAACTTTTCATGGGAAAATGGGCCCATATCAGAGAGAGAGATGTAGATTAGAGCGAATGTTAATTAACACTGTCGTGAAGGAATTTAGTCTAAATTGAAAACTGAAAGAGACAGTAAACTTGATTAAAAACCAAGAAACATCTGGAGAAGACTCAGAGGAACATTCTTTTCACATGAAGTGTATATTGGGGAAGAAAAAAAAGTAAGAAGAATATAGGCATGTGTTGAAATGGGGCCTGTTCTCTGAACATCTTCCTCAAGTGGCACCAAAAAAAATCAGAACAGATCGAAGCTTTCTGATAAAAAAGAAAAACAACAAAAAAATCTAATAAGACCACAACAAACACTCAACATAATGTGCCTTATGATTTCAAAACCAAACCAACAACGGACCAAAAGGCAGATAAGCCTGCATCAAAAATGCGGCACAGTCGCAGGGGCCCCGACCGTGGTGAGGACCGGCTGTACTGGCTCGCGACACGTAGATCCGCGTGTCAAAAGAGCCAGATGGGAAATTAGTCTCTCAGTTGGCTGACGTTTTTGATCTGAGACAACACTTTAATCCTGATGTTTTCCATTACATTGGTTGTTCCATACACGGCTGTCCGTGTCCCACGGCAACCGTAACTCAGAGTAAACACAAATGAAGCCCTAGTGCATGCTTCTGGCCTTCAGCGAGGTCTTTCTCTACTGAGAGATGCCAAACATTAAAAGAAGCATGAATCAGCTTATCATTAAGCACAATACATTTACACAAGGACCATAAAATATTAACAAGGCAAGTTACCAAAGCACCATGTATTTTTATTGTTTCTCATTAGTTTCATTGAGAACATCAGCTTCCATTTTAACAACCGCAAAATTAAAAAAGCTGAACCTGTACAACTGCTATCAAATGCTTATTTAGAGAGTTCGATTACTTTTTTCTTTTTTTTTTTGACCTACCTGCTAAGATACATATGTAGTTTCAAGCTCATTAAAGTTAACGGCGTCATGCATTCACAGAGGAAAAACGGAAACTCGGTTACTGGAGACAGCCGTTCCCCTGTCGCCCCACCTGTCAGAACAAGAGGTATTGCTTTCAGAGAAGCGCATCGTTTCTGTGCCTCGGGACAGACCGCGTCCAACTTCCAGCTGGCACGTTAACGGATTGTCCTTGTGTAACCGCCAAACGTCACTTTGTTTTGATAGAGTACAAACCATTGTTGGATTTGAGATGTGGAAGTTATAGCGATATAGCGACACATCCAGCTCACGAGAGAAAAATGCAGATGCTGCAGTCATCAACGAGAAAAGATGTTAGCAATATAAAAAATGTTTTAAAGAATCCTATTACAATGGAATATTCTAGTCCAGGTTTAGCTAGTCTTTATATTTGGCAATTTTTACCCAAATCTCATTCTGAGGTGGTCTTGATGCCAAAGTGGCATTTAAAATGCTATTTTTGTACTTTATCAAATCAAAGTACTTTAGTTCTTAAATGAAAATATGCAAATACAGAACAAATTTCTTAAAGTAAAACCGTTCAGTTTAGTGCCAACAGGAAGCTGTACCATAGACCCAACTTTGGCACCGTAATCCCCATCGTTTAGCCATTTCAATTAGCTGATATTCTCACAGTGTTTATGGTATTCTCAGTGTATAGGCTGCAGTGAACACAAACTCAAAGTTTTAACATATTTAAGTCAAACTTAATGTTTTTCAATATAAGTTTAAACATTTTTTTAAAACTTAGAATGTAAGACTTTTTAAGGATGTATAGAGACCCTGGAAATATTACAAGGCTTTAACTTTAACTTTCATGAAGTGTCATAAGGTCACTTCCTATGTGCACCAAATCAGGAGCTTTACAAAAACTTGGAAGAACTCGCTTGTTTGTAGAGATGTTGATCTTTGGTACTTACAGGTGATAATATTTCTACTCAGTAAAGCTAATTGGTCGATCGAATGGTTAGATAAGACTGTCAAATAACCTGGGAAATATAGACTAAAGCTGAGAAGTGTTTAATTGGGTTAATATGGCCTTAAAAACGACACATTGTGCCTGTTAGGTGCTATTGCAACAATGTCCAAGTGAAATACAGCCTTCTTTAGACATAGGCTAATAGGAAAAAAATATATATTTGTTTTCTTAAAAAATGGAGAAATGACACCAGTTAAAAAATATTTTTTTCAGAATAAGATTTTTATTTTTTTTTTTTTACCTCCTCTGAATTTTTGTTGTTCAGATTTATTTTTTTAAGTGACATTTTTACATTTACATTTAACAACTTTATTTTAAGACTTCTTAGCCCATTTATCTGGTGTGCCAATAAGTGTGGTGTTAAAATGCAGTCAATTTTATGTTGCAATTTAGATGCAAAGGAGCGAAAACATGACTCAGAGTTACAAAAGCGTCCCAGAAATACATTTTCAAAATGTCAAAACCTCCAGTCTAAAACAAAAAAAAACAAAACCACATCAGCCATTCAAACTCCCTCCTGCGAGCTCTCACTAATTCAGACACAAATGAAGCGAGTTTTTGTGTACAAAGCACAACAGGAGGCCCTCCCCCAGATGTATTATTTATGCAAGCAGTGGTGAAGCTTACATTAGCAGAGAAGCTCTGGAACAAGCTTCACTGTTTCCAATTTCTCCGAGTGATCGGGAGAATTTATGATGAAGGGAAACGTTCCAGCGCGAACCAGTGGCAATTTCCCCCCTCTCGGCCAACTTGGCCCGTTTCATCCCCAAAAACAGCCAGACGGTCAACGCAGCACACATGTGTTCACATCACTAAAACGCTCATCTCATAGGGAAACACCATCCCACTCATACATTAATACTGTGACAGAGCAGCTGGTCGCAAATCATCCAAACGCTTAGCGAACGGAAAGTATTTCCCTTCTAACACGCAGTGAAGACACACAGTTCAAACTGCTTCCCAGCCCCGGGTTTGCATTCACCTCGAGGAAAACGGCCACCTCCGGCTTTCTGTAGCGCCTACAAAGCTTTTGGGCTTGTGTCCATGTTTGTTTGCGCATATTTAAGTCTGCGTGCTTGAACCGCCAACGGCGGAGATGAAGCGGGACCTGATGGCTAAAGAGGAAGAAAAAAACAAAACTGTTTGGCAGTAAAGAACATCAAAGTCATCATCAAGCCCAAACAAGAACAAACAGTACGGCAGTAAAACCACACACATGGACGCGAGCATTTTCCCCTGCGTTCCTCATCAGGGATTCCTGTGTGATGTCAGCGAGTCCAGCCAAAAGTAAAAGAAAGCTTTTACATATAGTAGAGGAAAACGAGGATTTTTTTTCCCTCCCTCTTCTTACTGATTCATGAGTTTGTTCTTGCTAAAAGGAACCTTGAGATGTTTCTCAACAGAGCACCAAATTTATGAGCGACATTTACTCCTCCTCTCAGTTCAAACAAGCCAAGCAAAACAAACAAAACAAAAAAAAGAAGAGGCAAAGACAGTGAAACGAAGGAGCACAGGGAAAGCAAAAGCTGCAGCAGAAAGGTACAGCAACCTGAGGAAAAGGGAAAACATTAAATAATAAAACACGACCGACCGGCGTACTTAATAATCCGTACAAACAGAATGCCAGGCACAGCTGCGGACTAAGTCAGATGCTTCAATAAGCCGTTAATCATAAACTTGAAAACAGTTCGTAAAGTTTAAAAGGCTGGATTTTAACGCGACTCTTCAATACAGTCTCAAAACATGCAGGGTTGACAAGGATCGATCACTGTCAAGAATCTAGTTTGTAAAGGGTTTTTCTTTGGTTTCTAGAAGCATATATCTGAAAAAACACTGAAGAAAAGGAGCACAAACGTCATGAGCAGCTGAAGAGACAAAACCCAGAGCTACTGATGAGTGACCACCAAGACAAATCATCTTTAATTTTTCATTATGTCTGCAGGAATCCCCTCTATGAATCAGATGTGTTGTCTTCCTGCTACGTTTCCCCTGAATAAGCATTTCTGGAAGAGCTTAGCCACACATTTGGCTGATTAACACCAAGCCTGCGTGTTAATGTGCAGGCTTTGCTCAGACGACCAAATAAAACTTACTTCATTCCATTTGAATCAAACTGAATGGTGTAGAGAATGTTAAGATCTAAATAAAACCAACTTTGAAACCAGACAAATTCAACTTCACATGTGAACATTTTATTTGTGAATAAATAAATTATAAGGACTTCTGTTCATTTAATTTTGTCATACTAGAGGTGATTTTTTGTTGTTGTTATAGGTAAAAACATTGGCTTCTCTTACCTAGGTATGGTATGCAAGAGACCATGCTCTGGCTGCTGATGAAGTCTCTCAGACGTTTGTAGTTGTCTTCTTTGGACATCAGGTAGTCAAGCCGATCAAACGTAGACTTGTCCTTTCGACTCAGTAGCTGTTAATAATAAGGCAAAACCAGAAAGCAAGAAAAGTCAATTAGAGCAAAAAGGGTTTTAACAGTTACATTATGTCAATTAAGCTGCCATATTCCACTGGAAGTGATGTGAAGCCCAGTGGGCGTTTCATAACCACATGAGGTAAATACACTCACCGCCCACGTTTTTGTGAGCCTGAAGATTGGCGCACTTTGTAACCCTGACACCACCGCCATGACAGCGTGGAGGTTGTTCATGTCACACAGTTTCTGTGAAAAGTTACACGACATCGAGCAGACATTTAGATACGTTCGCACAGTAAGACAGTTGTGCTCTGGATTTTAATTTTATTTTTATGTTGCACATTCAGAGTCAGTCTGATGCTTAATAAAAATCAATGAAGGCAGCATCTTTTCAGACTCCAAAGGGACATTTTTTGCATTCAGTCCAGCAACATAAGGATCACTCAGAGCCACAAACGTTACATAACCTTTTGACAAAAAACCATAAAACTTTTGTTAAAATATCTACAAAAATAAATGTGTTATTAGTAAAGAAGCAACATTTTTGAAGGTTTTCAAATGGAGGAAAACATTAAACTTTTGTGAAGGTGATAAATACTTTTTATTCTGATATTTGTGAAAAATTATGTTAAAAAACAAATGCAAATTTTCAAACCAACACCACTTCTTTTAGTGTCAATGTTGCAGAATATAATGTAATTATTCTATGAAAAAACTGCTAAAACTTGCTTTTGTTATTAAAGTTGTATTGAATGACATTAGCTGAGTCATTGTGGCCACAGAGCTGCAGGCTGCAGACCTCTGTGCTAGGCTAACTTTAGCATGTTTGTTCTCAGTTTTGATGACTTGTCGATAATTTGCTCACAACATACCACAGTAAAATAACGCTTTCCAACTGTAGAAATTTAGCTCTGTTTTTAAACATCATAGACGTTAATGAGTAATACAGCTGCCTTTTTTTGCAGATTTTCCTTTAACCAAAACAAGTTGTCCAATATTTCAGCATAGCACACAGAGGAAGCTACAGCAGCCAATATAGTCTCTTTTTAACTATTAATCGTATTACATAAAAAGGTAAATTTCTAATATTTGTGTGAGTTACAGTATTAATGTTGTGTTTTGTGTGGATATGTATACCTTGGCAGTGCGGATGTACAGACTCAGTACTTCGGCTCGGATCTTCAGCGTTTGAGCGTGGAGAATCTCTCTTACCACCCAGAAACTTGTCTAAGAAAAAAACAAAAAAATACACACACACACACCCCAACAGAGATTACTGCACCAAGCAACACACACAAAAAAACCTGCCAACAACAAACAAACTGGGGAAACCATCAAAAGTTATAATCTCCGAAGCAGAATCAGGACTTCAAGTATGTAAAAACAGGGATTGTTCTCCATCACTTGATGATCGCTTAATCTTTGAGCCAAAGTTGCAGCAAGCCGTGACAGCTCTGGGCTAGGTGTGGTTGAAAGCAAAGCAGTTCACCACAGGACAGATTGTCAACAGCAATGCCCCATTTAGGCCAATTAGAAACAAGCTCTTGATAAAAAAATAAAAATAAAACACTGGATCACAATCAGTTGATAGATACAGTCAAGAACGCAAGAAATGCCAATTGATAAAGGAGGGAGAAAGAGAGAAAAAACACAGCAGGCACATGTGTTTGTTCAGAGGACTTGGCCAGACAGTGAAGGATGTTGGAAATCTGTCTCTTTGGGGAAACTGCTGGCAAGACAAGATTCTGATTGCATATACGCAGTTAAACGGGTCAGTCAATCAATCTTGTTAAAACCCCTGGGGGTGGATGGAGGGAATGGGAAGAGGAAAAGGAGAAGAGAGAGGGAAGAGAGGGGATAGTGGGAAGAGAAATTTAACTTGAGGACTGAGGCCAGCAGCTGTCTGGACATTGTGTTCTCAACAGAGAAACAAAAAAAAGAAGCAGTTTGTCTATCTTTGCACTTTCGTCTGAGATAATCGTACTTTTTAACTCCCACACTGTCTAAATTTAAACTTCTACCTTTTAAAATCTGCGCAGAGGGGCGATATTATGTTTTTTTTTATATATAGCACAATCAAATAACTATGTAAACTTCAGTTATTAAAATATGCTACATCTAAAATATGACTTAGAAGAAGTGTGACTTCATAATTTAACACTTTGAAACTGCATGTATTGAGCTCAGCAGATGCCCAGTTCCACCAGGAAGCTGCTAATTGCTGCTGGCTAGTCTTCAGGAGCTAAATCTAAGTTCATATTGTCTTTGATTTTCCTGGCAAGGAGTGGTGAGAGTATCTATCCCCTCATTTCTGCTGGCCTATAAACACAGAACCAAACTCAAACCAAGTTTAAATTACGAGAAAAAAGTCTCAAAAATTGCAGCATTAGTGTTTAAAATGAAGTCAAATGAAGTCTTCAACAAGTGCTAATCATTTCTCTCCTTATGCTGTTTTTTTATTTTTGATCGTTTCTTACTAGTCGATGCCAGAAAGGATGAATGAATTACAGGCTGATCCGTTTGATCCGTTTCACGTTTTAACCTCCATCTGTCATGGAAAACGCTGGAGTTGGACAAGTTGGCCATGCTTGGACATCTCAGTTAAACAAATCTCACGTCTTTAGTGCTGGATTTATAAACGTATCAAGTCCTTTAGAGGAGAAGCTCCCAGTGTTTCAATAATCTTAAATAAGGTGGAGCAGCCAAAGCAAACACAGACATATCGGCTGTAGATCAACCAGTTCTCTGGTTTAATGGAAGAAACTGGTGAAGGTGATAGTCTTGCATGTAAAAACTGTAACAATTCGAGTCAAATAATCATCCAATCTCTGGCTGGGGAGCATTAAAGGTCTGAGACGTTAAAACCTTGGCCATAAATATGAACTCTTTTGGTAAGGCTTAAGGAACAGGTTACAGAGCATTTATCGTAGCGGTTTAAACTCGCTGGCAAATTGTCTCCTTTATTGGCTCCCAAAAGCACCGAGTCAACAAAAAATTAGAATCAAGGGGGGGAAAAAAACAAAAATGGCTGCAGTTAATGTGGAATGGGCTTTCTGGGACTCTCTGCCTCGACAGGCCAAGACCGTCTGTCCAAAAAGCTCATTTTCCTTGGCTCACAGCGGCCGAATGCGTGCGGCAAACATCTTGAATCACCGTTTGGGATCTGCCATATATAAAGAAATTTCCACAGAAACACATTCTTCTTGGATCATATTTACATGTGAGGTCGGTGAAGTGGGGCTCAGAAAAGACTGGCAAAAACAGAGGAAGTGGATTAAAGGGGATGGCTGCCCCCTGAATCATTCCCCACAGCTTTCCTTTGAGTAACTGGGTAAGGAGAGAAAGACTCTTCAACATGTGCGCAGTCATTTGTTTACTCTGAAAAAAATATTTACACCCCAACATTTTGCATCGCTGGCAGACTGGGACATTTGTGTCTTTGGGTGAAATAGAGAGGAAAATCTAAATGGTGTGGAGTTATATTCAACTCTCAATGGTTCAAGAACAAACTTTTTTTATTACAATAGCAGCTGCAGTAAAGTTTTTTTTTCTTTTGGTACATCTCCATCAGCTTTACTTATTTTTGCTCAGACGCCATCTCAAATGCAGTCAGATTAAATTAGATGCCTCCAGCATCAGATTATTGCATTTTATCAGGATTCAAGTCTTGCTACAGTTTCTTTTTTAGACTCTTTCCATTTTCACATGATGGGCAGAACGGAGCTTTTCAAAAATGGGATATTATTCCACTGCTTAGAGCTGAGGGTCTTGTAACTTGTTTTTACACAGTTTCTGTCTGTCATTTAGTTATTTCGTGTGTGTGCAAATGTTGTTTTCTTATTACTTTTTTAATAGAAGTACGTGCGCCGTGTTCTGTCCTGTACAGTGAGACGCTTTGTGTTTCTGTACCGACTTGTCTTAGGAGGACACAGGTTGAAATGTAGCTATTGTATAAATTGTGGTTATGTTGATTAAAGTGCACTGTCCTAATCAAATACATTAAATCTAACTAAAACATATTTGTTTTCTTAGTAATGCACTACTTCAAGTGGGTCTATCACATAAAACCTCAATAACACATATTTAATTGTGACTTTAATGTGACAAAAAGAAAAGGAAGTGTCAATATGTTTGCTAGCCACTATATAAATGCAAGTAGCAGAGGATAAAAAGATGTCCGCCTTCAGAGACGCTTCACCTGGGGACCACTTGTGATGCATATAAGCGCATTTCACGTGCGAGGAGAAGACACAGGGAACCCTAGGAGCTGCCATGATAAACACAGCTTCAAAAACAAGCACATCTGGGAGAACCGGGGTGATGACTTGAGAGCAGGAAGATGGAGACGGAGGGCATGATGGAAAGACGAGCTGTCATCCCCTTCAAACCTCAATGGCCAAGACTCATAAATCTCCATGAACACAGGGAGGAAGACTAGCCTTCTTCGCTCTTTTTTTGGGGGGGAGGGGGGGGGGGGGTAAGAGGGGGGACTTCAGATTGAACTTGGCTGCGAGCGCTGAGGATGTCGGAGTCTCACCTGATTGAACCTGCGGGTGAAGGCCACGACATTTGGAGCGGAGCTGTGCTTCTCCTTCTTGTTCCAGCCACAGCTAGAAAGCTCCTGTAAACAACAAATGAAATCCAGATTATGTTCTGAGACAAAAGGAACGTTGTGGGCGCACATATGCCGCTGATGCGTTTCACAGCGCAGTGGGAAGATTTGCTTTGGGAGATGGAAAGGAGGGAAGAACCAAGACATGATAGTGGAGGAAAGCAAAGGAGGAGGAGATGGAACAGATGAGTGAAGACTGAAGACTTAAAGGGATAAATGAGGAACAGCAACAAAAAACAAACAGGTGATGTCATACGGGAACATGTCTGTTTTAAATATACAGCAAAGATGTCTCTGCTCTTATTACACTATCGTAAAGCTTACAGAAACAGGCAGAAGAGCACAAACTAGACACATTTTGGCGCAATTCAAAACAATAAGGGTTTATTTGAATTCAAAAATATCGCCACCAAATAATCTAATCAGGGTCTTCAACGTAACTAATTCAAGTTTAAGTGGCGATAGTTTTCAAGCCCTAAGTTTTTGAAAAGTTACAGGTTTGAAAAAGCTCAAGTAGAGTTTAAGAAAACACTCCATAGAAACATGAGGTGAGCAATGCTAGCTATCGATGAGTAAAAGGCCACTGGTGCCAAAAAAAACAACATAAAATAGCAACAAACTTGTTAAACTGCTGTCCTCACACACACCGTGTAACGTCGCCTCTGTTGCCAACATACTGTGGGAAAGTCTCGTCAGAAAACTAAAATCAAAGCCAAAAATTCTGATTGATGCATCACTACTTTTTATACTTTCTGCATTTTCAACAAAGAACTGGACAGCACAAATGCGTAATATTCTGTCTGAAATGCACAATTGCTTTAAAATGCTAATAAATTTAGTGAATGTTTCTTTTTAAGTTTACATATTAAAATATAAATATAAAATCCCATTGTCCCCTTATGTATCATGGTACAGCACAGTGGAAGAAGTAGGAATATATTTTTAGTTTGTTTGCTTTAAATTAAAGCAAACAGATCATGTTACATCTCAGTATAAATGACATTATTACTAAGGCTGTGTAATAATATTGATTTTGCAATATATATTGATATTTTGCTTCCTAGAAGAAAAAAAAATTGATATTCATCCACAAGTATTGTAACATCCAACTGTCACCTTGCTCAGTCACTGTTTGCTTCACCGGAGAGTGATTTGGTCATCAGGCTTAGAGTAATTCCTTCAGATGTTAAGTGTCAAGGTTAAAAAGGTATCAAACTATTGAGAGCAGGTACTTGGTGCACTTTATTTACTTTATAAATGCATGTAAGCTACAGTTTGTAATGTACATGTTTATTTCAATTAAAAGAAATGTTTTCTCACCACTTCTTTGATTCATTTTGTCCAGCTATCGACTCTAAGTCTGTGTCCATGTCCAACCAGAGCCAGGTATTGTGTAGTTGGTGCTTTTAATCAGTTTTAAGTTAAATTAATTCAGTCCAACTGAATAACAGTCACAAAATGTTAGCAAAATCACTCTGTCCCTCTAAAATCTTTCAGAAAATCGCGAAAGTGTATTGAATTGTATAATTTGCTGAATATCACAATCATATCATGAGCACAATATCGTATATTGTATCATGAGATTATTGTATCACTACAGCCTTAATTATTACAGTTGCCCATGTCTACTCAACACACAAAAATGTCTGCAAACAACATCTGAGCTGAGCCTGGAGAATGTTTGAGCCGTCATAACTTATGACAGTTTTAATGACTGTTGCTAAGATGCGCATTGGTTGATTTTTTTTATTGAAAGGTTTATAAGGTAAGGTAATTTTATTTATACAGCACCTTTTCACCAACAAGTGCTTTACATGAGTTAAATGGAAATACAAACAAAATAAACCAAAGGAAATTTAAGAGGAAAGAAAACTAATCTAATGTTGTTCTAAAGTATGTAAATTAAGTGCTCCTGTTCAGGGTTGCCAAGTATCTAATTCCATTTCTAAATAGTGAGTACTCTACAGTTTCTGATAAAATAAGCTTAAGAGTGACTGATCTAATTCCTTTAAATGCCCTAATAATGCTCTTACAAAGCAGCAGCTGCAGAGAGCGTGTTTTCTGTAAACTTGATTAAAAACAAGAGCCGTTGTGATGCTGGAAGATGAACAGAGGAAATTCCACCAACACGCAAACAGTCATTTGTTTCTGGTTCAGAACCAGGCTGGAAGTCCGCTCGGCCTTCAGCCACCGTCCTCAGAGGTGGTGGAAGGCAGAGACCACACATACAGTCCAAAGGGAACCTAGGTCCATCACAGGCCCTCCACAGGATGTCCCAGGGGCCAGGGACAGTGACATAACGTTGGGGGAGGGAAACTTTGTGTGAGCCCTCCTGCTAAACATTTCTCGAGCTCGGCTTACTTGGGATGCGGCCTGAACAGCTGAATCAGGCTGCAGCCCATCAGTGACGCACGGCGACTGTCTGGAAGCAGCAGCGTCCAGTAAACCTCACTGAGCTCCCCCGGAGCTGGACTGTATCAGCATTTTTGTTTGGTTGGGTTTTGTTTGCAACGAAAGCCTGTGTTCATTCAGAGCTGAGTCTCAGAGGCCGAATATCAAATGCAGATGTTAAAAGCAGACATTCATGAGGTCAAGCTTTAAGTCTACGTTCAACGGTTAAGAGATGTCGGAAAAAAAAGGGGGGAAAAAAGGCTATAAAACTGAAACTGTCGAAGAACCGAGCGGGTCTTCTCACAAGGATTTTTAAAATCAATGACATGAACCATCACAGGTGTGCTTAATGAGAGAGAGTTCAAATAAAGTAGGACGTTTCAGCTCATTTCCCTGTTATTTTTAAATGAACCCTTACTTTTATTTTATAAAACTTTCATTTCCTATACTTAGAGGTTAGTTGGATTGTTTTCTCTGAGCCTCACGGCTCAGCCCTCTCTCTGCCACCCAGGTAGCGCAGTGGAAACCACCACATTTAACGGCTCCCCAGGGTAAACACACAAAAGCCTAAAAATAAAATCATCTCACACTAAAAAATCCAACCATTATGTTGTTCACACTTATGAGGTAGGATGACGGTAGCTGAAAGATTTAGTTTCTGAAATTGACTTAAATTTCTCAGAGATTCTATTAGAAAGGCTCAACTTCCAATAGTTTTCTTTTAAAGTTAAACAGGTTTCCTTCATGTTTATAATGTAAAAGGTGCAGAGCTGTCAAACGTTTTAGTGCATTTTTAAAATATAAATGACACAAAGAAATGAAATGTATCGTATCAATTCATTTCCAATACCAATATCTGAGGCTTGTATGGGTCAATACTGATCTGATACAAAAAACAGTGCTGAATTGACTTAAAGCGTTAGGCACCTACGGTGCAACTTTGTTCAGTAAGTGCCATTAGGGTCAGTATAGAAACCATTGAAAAAATAAATAAACTGAAAATGACAAAAACAATAGATTGACTACCTTGATCACAGACACAAAAATAAACTGCAACAAATCCTCTTTCAAAAGTACAATTAGGAATTCTACATATAATGCAAAATATGTAATACATCAAGCAAATCATCACAGACACCAGATCTGGAATTGTTTTCGATATCTGGACTGATACTGGTATTAATATCGAATCGGTGCATCGCTGCAAAAAGTGATGGACAGAGTAACAGAAGACTGAACATAAGAAAGGATGCAATGAAATGGCACAGAAGGAAGGAAGGAGCTCTTGGACCCTAGAATAAGAAATTAAATCTAGAAAGGCTATATTTTTCCAGATTCCCATTTTCTTTTCCGTACTTCTCCAGATCGCATCGAAATCCTGCACAATAATGCCACAGTGGCCCATTTTCCTTTGGCCACTAAGCTGGACGTTTACCTTGGCACCTCTGACAGTGAGGAGGATGATGATGGTAAAAAAAAAGTCCCCAGGTTTCCATTTCATCCTTTAAACCAGGATTCCAACCAATTGCTTGTAAGGAAAAAGCCCCGTCTGTCCGTCCGTTGCATCACAAAAACAAAATGCCTCTTGACTGAAAGTAAAACTAAACATTTCTCATTGTGAATAAAATGCAACCCAATTGAAGTTTGCATATTATGGCATTTTACAGTTTGACATTAAGAAGCTGCACTTAAAGAGTAATTTACAGTGCCGTTTTTAACACGTCTGTACTATAGGTGCCAATTAAGTTTTTTTTTATTTTACAACCCAGCAGAAACCTTGACACCAGACCGCTTGGTCCTCCTGTCCTCTCGCTTTTACACACATCAAGTCCGTCCAGGTCATTTTCCAGTTCAAGTCATTTCAAGCCTTCCTGTTGTTCGGTGGCGTTATTAGAGAGTCCAGCTGCCCTGATCCGCAGCCCTTCCAAAACCTATTAGGATTTAATTTCCTAAAATTTTCTTGTGACTTTACTGCCTCTCCTCCCTGCGCTCAGGCTTGACAAAACTCTTGCCAACATAAAGGAGGGAAAGAGAAAAAAAAAACAAAAAAACACCACTGAATCGCTCTGAGAAAGGCTTTGAAAAGGCGAAGGTTTTAAACGCTGCAGTAAAACAGAGCAGTAAAATAGCCTGCTCCGTGAAACCACAGACAGCCTGTCATTTCCTAACGCTGCTTGAGTCGAACACAAACACCCTCCATACCCCCCTCCATACCCCCCCAGGCAAAATAATGCACATTTGAGAGAAGCTGACTCCAGCATCAACACTTTACTGGAGTGTAATTAACACAGAGGCTGTCAAAAATAATAATAATAATAACTGATCTCACTTCAGGCAATCATCTACAAAAACAATTAAACCAGATAAAAGATGCATCCGAGCTCAACTGAGACGAAGGAGATTTGCCAGCTAACATTTACAAAGTGAAATCTGAACAAAGTGAGGTTCTGGAGCGGAGCCGCAAATAGCGATGAGATCATGTGTGATGCCACAAGAATCCCCTTTGTTTTATGTCTGCTCTGCAAGTGGAAAACTGTGCGCCGGGACCCCCGGGGAGCCCTGCTCGGAGGCCAAGGGCCAAGGCAGGAAGCCCTTATAAAGGTGAGCAACTTTATTGGGGGTGGAGAAGAAAAGAAAAATAGAAGGGGAAAGAATAAAGAAAAATTGCTGAAATAAAGGAGGGTATAGTAGCAAAGAGATTTACAGAGGATGACAGTTAGGACCGCCGTGAAAAATGATCAGAGTCGTTTCTGTTCGCTGATTAGTGCTTTAGGATGAAGTGCGACGGAGGAAAGTTGGGCTGATTGCCGGGTTGTGCCTAATTTATGGCTCTGCACATCTGACTCCCTGCAAATCTGCAGGCCAAGAAAAACATGGGATGGCAAAAAAAAGAGAAAAGATAAGGAGAGAGGAGGAGTAAAAATCTGCTGTTAAGCTTTTTTCCTCTACTTTAAACTTTCAGAAACCTTTAAACTAGCAGTCACCTCCACTGCAAACCAGAGAAATTTGTTTTATTTTTTTCCCTTTCTTTCTAGGAACAGATGCATTTGTTGACTCACGTATGGAGCTGGAAGGTGGTGATCAAAGCCAGTTATCTGCAAGTGATAAACTTAAAATACAGGCGTTTGCTTCTGATCAATAAACCACATGGAGGCACGAGCACGTCACGGCAAAAACTGCTACTTTTGATGTAGAAGGTGACTTTTGTTTTCAGTACCAATGACAAATCCTCCACAATGAAATCAGACTAAGCACAGCGTTACAGGCATTTATGCTGAATCTTCTGTTTCTGTTCATTTAGCTTTTTCCTTAAAGACGTCACAATTTTGGGAACCTAAATGCGTTAATCTGTTATTTTATTTGGAAATGTTAGGATTATTTTGTGATCTGCTCCCATTAATTTAAGAGATTAACAACACACATGGACATGTGGTGAAGATGTTTTTGTTTGTTGGGGCGGGGGGTGTTTAAAAATGATTATTTTTTATTTTTTTTACCACTTTTTGAACTTATAAGTTCAGGTTAAATCACCTCCTAGTTGTAAGAAATGTTCAGTTGTTACTTTGTTTCCTGTCGCCACCCACAGATTTCCCTTGGAATAGTTTTAGTTTCGACGCCCCGACACACCGAGAAAAACAAACTACAGCTGCAGGAAATATTGAATAATTATAATTAGCACACAAACCCTGTTGGCCAAAACTGTTCACACGCCTGGTGGGTGTAGATTTGTGCTTACAACAAAAACCAAACAAATGATCAGGCGGTAAATAAATCCATAGAACAGGAAATCCCTCATCAGTTCATCTCTACTCTTACGATTTGTTTTTTTTCCCCCCTTTCCTCGTACATAGGAGAACGTGTTAAAGTTTACTCTCCTTGTAACTGTTGGTTCACACTAGAAGACTTCATTAAATATAATGACCAAATTATATCAACGGCAGTGGAAGAAATCCACCCGGACAATGGAAAACTTGTCACTTGTGGGTTTTTTTTTTTTTTTTTTTTCGCTCTCTCCTGCCAAAGTGATATTTTTCTCCCACTTCGACGGTGATGAATGAGTGTGGAGCGCGGAGCTGACAGACTCCAATCTAGCTGGAGGGAGTTTGGGGGGGTGGTTTCCTTCTTGTTTCTGTTGCGTAGCGATCGCTGTCCAAACATGTGCAGACTGTGAGGATCTGCGCTGAGCTGTGAGCCAAGAGCCTGACGGCCTCTTCCACGCACGGCTTCCCATCAAATGTGTCTGCGTCGGATGGAAATTACAGCCGATTCGGTAATTTTGTGACATTTTGTGGCAGAAACTGAACTCTAGCAACACTTCTGTATCGTTTTCTACATGAACCACACGTGTGTATGTGTGTGAACTGATGGGTGCATATTATCAGTGGTAGTGGTTTAATTGGGCCTCTGATCTGCTGCAGATCAGAGGCCAAACCTTTGTTCTGACGGTGTTACCAGAAATACCTAGCAGCAGAAACAGCTTATCGTTTCTCTGCATCTCAGCCAACAGAGCAAAAGAAAACTGTCAATAAAAGCATCTGATCTTCAGCCCAAATCCGTCCTCTTCGTGAGAAGACGTGAATATTTTCAGCTGTGGCTTTCTCCAACACAACGCAGCTACAAGTGAGAATTTTATGAGAGAAAACAGTGAGCTGGTTTTGCGTTATACCAGACAAATCTGCAACACTGGAGAGGCTGTTCTGAAAAATGTAGAACGGGAAGATTTGATTGCTTTTTTTGTCCATAAATAAACTTATTAAGAGGAGATCATGGATGCACCAAATACCAATATCTGAAGTTCAGTATTGGCAGAAAAGAACAGCACTGAAGTGACTTAAAACTATTATTTTTTGTTTCTTTAAACATAAATATGCTGAATTACAAATTTATTTGACAAGTCTGCTCCACTTAAACACACCAATAGCTTCGCAAGCCTGGTCAAACATGTTAAAACAACTTTTGTTCAGTCAATGCAATTAGGAGCATATCAGCCGACGTAAAAAAATAAATAAAGAAACTGGCAAAGACAACAGGCTGACTGGTCAAACGTGCAGAAATAAACCTCAACAAACCTCCTGTCAAATGGCTCAAAAAGTATAATTAGAAATTCTAAGTACAAAGTAAAATAAATCAGAGCAAGAAGCGTAGAATTACACTGAATAGATCTGCCCCTCTAGATTGGACACATTGCCACCAATACCAAATCTAGAATTGTTCTCAATAATGGGACCAGTACAGACGTTAATATCCGATCGGTGCATCTGTGCAAGAGATGGTGGCATTCTGACCTGAATGTGTGTGTGCGTGTGTGTGTGTGTGGGGATCTATTCAAGCCAGGCTTGTGAAAAAAACCATTGCCTGCCTCCAACTTGAAAGTCATCACTCTCTGCGACCCTCAGCGTGTTCAGAGATTCTCTGCTGGGGCTGAGCGGACATGAGCGGAGGAAGGCCACATAGTTCTGGGCTGAATGTAAAATGCAACCTGACTGCTGCTCCCTGAGAGCTGGAACAAAGACCGCCGGCCAAAGCCGCTAAATCACTCAGCTTGGCTGTTGCCATGACTCGTGTTAAAAACAAAAGGCAGAGCTCTCCCTCTCTCTCTCCTCCTGTAGTCACTCTCCATCACTCTCACTTTTCTTCCCCCTCCTTTCAGCCACTCTTTCATAAACATCCAGCTGCAGATCGTCAGCAGCGTGTCTGATTACAAAATCGGAAAAACAGAGAGGGAAAGAATGGCTTCTATTGTTTTTTCCCCCCGAATCAAAGTTCTTTTCTACTTTCACTTAACACATCATTTCATCTCCTCCTCCTCCGCTGACGCGACGGCACAGTTCATCTAAGTGGACTTGCCAAGGCTTCGACCCAGCAGCAATCGCCGCTTCGTAAATTCAGACGAGCGGGAGAGATTTCCTTCTAGTCCCTTGCATCCATCCATCCCTCCCTCTCTGCCCCTCCCTCCTCGCTGTGATCCATGTTATCATATGTCATTATAATGGCATTTCACTCTGCTAAACGACAGCCAAGGAACATAACCGCCATTCACCAGAGGGCCGTAAATTAGACGACGGTCTGCTCTGCAGCATCGATTATTCTACATCCCAAAGAAATACAGTCTGCTGTTCCCATCGATTACGCCGAGCGCTCCACGCCGGCCGGGCTGCGCATTCCTCTCTACTGAGTGAATGACTTTCGCCGCCCGGCCGGCAACGGGCTCCGTCCCGTTCGTGTGGAAACGGCTCTCCTGGATCGATGTCTCGTTCGCTCGCCGAGTCTGCGGCATCACGGCGAAACGTGTTTTGAAGATGAAATCCCTTTGAGCAAATCCCCTATCGGAGAGAGCTGGCAGCAGGCCTCTCCAAGTACAGGATGTACAATTTTCTGCATCATATGAAACAAGATGTTTACTTCCTGTCCAAAGGTCCTGGCTGGACTAGTGCTGAAAGAATAAAAAAAAAAGACGAAAAGTATCTCCCCTTTATGGATTTACTCTGCTTCTGTATTTAATCAGAATTTAATGCTTTGGATTTTCTATCATTTATTAAGAATTAACAAAATCTATCCAAACCAATCTGGCTTTGAGTGAAAAGTAATAAAACTTTGTTAAATCATAAAAAATAACTGTAATCAATTGCATGTTTTAAAAAAAAAAACAGTTCAGTTCAACAAGCTATACCTTTCCTTCTTCTATGAAACAAACAAGTCACTTAAAAAGAGCCAATCTGAAGACAAGAAGCAAGCAGAGAGAGCTCAGAAAGCAACAAGCCCGCTATGGGAGAACATTTAAGAACAGGTGAGAAACTATCAGTCTCAAAATCAGCCTATTAAAAAAGGCTATTTAAAAGGTTTGAGGGAACCACAGCGAAAGCCAAAATACACAAACATAAAAACATGAAGCAGTGGTGAACCTTCATAGGAGCGCATGCATTACATAAACTGCTGGACAATTCATTCTTGAGGTCAGAAAGAACCCAGAAAAACATCTAAAGTTTTTAACAGTTTTCTCTCCACGTCTTTATTTTTTTCTTGTTCATGTTGAAAGAGAAAAACGCACCTTTTGTGGAAGTTGACATTATTAGCCAAACCTCTAACCTGACCTATGACCCTCCAAACGCATCACATATAACAGCAGAAGCAGATTAGATGTTCACTGAGACGCTTCAGGAGCAAAATGTTCTACACCTGCATTTATTGTTCACCATCCTGGTTTTCTTGTCGTGTTTATCGCCGACCTCACGTGGCTGGACTTCCCATTCAGCACCACTTAAAGGCTTGACGGGGTAAAAACAGCGTTTTGGGCCAATTTCAGTGTTTCTGTGTGGATGGAAAAAAAAAACATCTCTGGCATCTGTGGGAGAACTCTGAGCTCAAAACCACTGCTGACCAAAACAAACATCAAGGTCTCATATTTGCCCAAAAGCCACCTGATCATCCCAAAGACAAAACTATTCCGTGAGCTTACAAAACAAAAGGGTAAAACTTTTCACACTGTGTCCCTCCAGACACAGCTTTCTGTAAAACACGACAGCATTTTCAGAAAAAAGAGCATCACATTAACAGCTGAATGGTACCAACATGGCGGTCTGGACTAAATTTTGACCTGAATGCAAATGAATGGAACCAGGAATTCTGCTAGAAAATCCTGAAGGAAAACAATTTCTACCCCTAATATCAAGCATGCTGAGGTTACGCAGCAGTACAATAACCTCAAAGTGGCCTAATCAAAGTCTGGACTTGAATTCTCAGATAAAAAAAAAAAGAAAAAGAAAAAAGAATTGATACAAATCGTAAAAGACAGGCGAGTCGACGGCAGCTGCTGCCGCAAAGCGTGGCAAGGCAGGTTGTTGGGTTAAGAGTGGGATTACTTTGCACTCGGGTCCGGGTCGGTTTGGATGGCATCCCTTCAGAAATTGAATCATCGTGTGAAAATCATGTCTTGTTTTCTAGTTCACAGCACGACCTTGTCTGCAGTAAAAACCGTTTCTCTGATAATCCGAAACATTTAAACCTGTAAGGGTGTGGGCACTGCGCCACCTCCACACAGAACCGGACATAAATGTTGTATTTTTTTTGGAGTGGGTGTTTTTTCCCCTCTGGCATCACGGCACAAGGTGAGAAGTTCTTCTTGATCCACAACGTCTGGCTGGACGATCCAGGCTCTTCTCCATACATCTGCTTCGAGTCAGCAACGAAACGTTTAAGCTATTATCATCTTCTGTTCTACTGCAATGTTGTCCGGATCATTTAGGCAAGTGAAAGTGAATCGGTGAGCAGCTGTTGCTCTCCTAAAGAGTCGCACACGGGCTCTCAGTGAGATTTTGTGATGGTTATGAAGTGTTTATGGAGGCTGAGTGAAGGAAAATAAACATTTTAATAAAAGTGCCAACAGCCCAAGTTATGAAGTCATGGTGTCTAAATCTAGCAATGGCGGGATTATAAAATCCAGCCATAATGTCTCATATGGGTATTCCTCTTTGTTGTCTTGCAAAAAAATAAATCAAATAAATTAAAAAAAAATAGATGAAATTTATTGAATATGTCGTGTCCACTTTTTTCCTTTTAATGAACTTTTAGAGTTATGTTACTAAAAATCAGTCCTCAAAACATCTGGATTTGTTGAGAGTTTATAAAAGCAATAAATATCTTCATTGAGCGCTAACCGCCTTAAAGCTGTGAAACAAAACGAGAGTGACATCATGCAGCGTCATGGAAACGCGAACGATCATGGCCTTGTTTCCACTCTCATCTAAAGAGAATTATACATAACGTAAAAATGCCTTGGAAAAAAAAAATATCCGCACCTCCTGAACTTTTCCACATTTTGTCAAGTTATGGCCTGAAAACTTCCAGGAATTTTATTGGGATTATTTAGTAACCTGACCAGTGCTACACAAAACATTACTTGTGCTTGCCCCCTTTAGTCCGATACCCAAAAATGAACCAAATCCCTTAAGACGTCACCTGATTAGCAAAGAGAGTCAATTTATTTATTTATTGTTGAAATAACTACAGCCGTTTTGTGAAGTCATGAAAACATGTTGTTGGCTTAAAATGAAACAGAATCCCAGAAAAATGAGTTAAATTGTGAGGTGGTTGTAACATGATGTGGACGAAATGGACTTGGGATTTTATCGTGATTATTTTGCTGCATAATTGTGATAACGTTAAAATTGTGATGCACCCATTCACTTAAAGTGCACACATTACCTGCATTTAATAAGAATTTTAAACTTACTGATATTTATTTATTTTTTAAAGGTTTTGTTGGCTCTAGTGTCAGAGGGGAGGGTTGTGGGAGAGGGGGAGGATGTCACCAGGCCGGGGGTTGAGCATGGGGACCAGGGCCTCGGTCCATGGGCTGTGCCCCGCCCCTGCACCACCCCCAACTTACTGATATTTTTTTATCCTCTTGTGGAACAAACTGAGTGAGGAAATAGTAAAAAATAACATTTCTGATAATGCTGTCACTTTTGTATTGACAATGATGAATCTAAATTCTTATAAGAATTTTTTCATGATAAATGATTGGACTTTTTCCACATCGGTATGAAATCTTTAGCGGGGTGCTGCACCGAGTTCACCTTCACACAACGTTCAATGAAACTAAACGGTCAGAGGGCGGCAAAAAAAAGAGAGAAAAAATGGGCTGGAAGTCAATAAAAACACTATTGCATAACTCGAGGAATTGAGTTATTTAACATTTTTCCTATTTGGGCTGTGAAGAGAGCGAAGCGGCAGGCGTTCCTGAAGACGCACGCTCGGCTGCTTTTCCCATTATGCAACGAGGACGCGAGGAAGCTCCCACAGAGTTCCCGTCAGTCGTAGCGCCGTGGGTTTTCTCGGCGAGACAGAAGAAAAGCCAGAGCGCCTCCACGGTCCGCTCTGCTGGGTCACCCTGGGAAACACACCCTCTGCTCCTTCTCAATCGGACTTCTACTTAAAATATCCAGTCCGGCTCAATTTCACCCAGACTACATTTTCATTTTGCATCGTTAACACTTGTCGGTAACAGCTTGTCCTGGACAAGCTGGACAAACTATGGGAAACTAAACATATGCCAGAGCTCCAACTTTTCTTTAGTTTACAACAAAAAGAATAAAGAAGCATGCAACAGAATGCTGAAACTCAGTTTCAAGCGTCACAGATATGTTGCTGCATGCCGTTTCTCTAAGGCCGCAGCGGTAAACCTTAAACCCTGCTAATCCTGACCTGCTGTCAAAAAGACCCCAGCAGCTCAAAGGGGAAGACAAATGAGATCACAGTGACTCTTGATGGGCCAAATACCAAGAAAAGGTGGGACAGCCTTCATCTGCATAGCTGTGATATGTACACCGGGTTTGGTGTGGGGGACTCTGGTTACTGATAACAAAAGTTGAAAGCAAGTGGTTGGGCAACGAGATAGCAGATCTTGGAAAAGAGAAGAACTTTTGACCTCCAAAGCTGATAACTGATGAGGAATTTTTATTTGACTTATTTACATTTTCATTTCTTAGAAAAGGTCAGGTGAGGGCAGTTTTTTGTTTTTAAGACACAAATTTCCAAAATATTTTATAACACTGAGAATTTGAGCAAAATCTATTGAGTTTCTACATGCATCAAACGCAGACTGGTTTCTGAAAGTTAAGACTTTTTAAAGACCTTTTTTAAGACCATTATGAATGAAATTTAAGACCTGCATCACAACAGAAATTTGAAGAAAATTGCACATTTTCCAATTCTCTCGACCGCCTTAACACTGTAGAGTCAAGTTTTTTTTTTGTTTTTTTTTTTTACACAGAATGCTGAGCATCGCATGGGTTGGCAAAAGAAGTCAGCTGATAGCGAAGGCGAACGTTGCCCAGCCAACTGGCTACAGGTTTGAACTTCGCCAAAGCACACAAAAATACCTTTGCTATCGAGCTAGCAAGTCTATATCAGCAGTTAATAGCTATTAGCTAGTTAGCAGTAGCCTCAACCATCGCAGAAGGCAATGAAGATGTGACTCAAACTTCATTAAAAAAAAAAACTAAATATAATTTAAGATCTGTGACAATTCCACACTTTCAAAAAACACTCAACCATCTCACTGACACAAACTTATGTTTATTTAAATTCAATAATCCAAATTTCCCACCTCGAGTAGGACGCCCCTGACTAGTCGTCCTACCGATGTTGGACACCTCATCCGTCCCTGTGCCACACCACAACCCAACACTAAATGGGTCTGAGGTCAGGTAAGGTCAGACAGATGCCTTCAACAGGCAACAGTTTCTAGCAAATATCCTAATGCACTTGAAATAAGACAGAACTCACTTCAAAGTAATTTGTCAGCAAGAAACAGGAGATTATTTTAAGTAAAAAAAAATCTTAATACTGATGTAAAAGTACTAGTCCCAGCAGCAAAAATAAGGAATTATTGACTTAAAACAAGCTCCTATGTCTTGTTGAAAAAGTACTTATAAGTTAGTTCTGTCGTATTTCAAGCATACCAAGACATTTGCACTAGAAACTAGGCCAAAAATATTCGGTAAGATTGTCCTTTTGTAGTGTTGGACAATTCCGTTTCTACTCCAGAGGAATGTTAAAAGCTGTTATCATCTTCCGAGTTCGCCAGAACTTGTTGTGGTTTCTGATGACTAATGCTGACTGGACTCCGGCGGATGTTGGACCGTCTGATGGCGAGGCCTTTAATCAGGCAGCTGGCTCCTGTTAACGGCCGCACGACACGCCGCGGGGTTGGCGAATGGCACAATTACAATATAAGCCGTGATAAGCAAACACTTGACTAAACAATGTTGTCATCTTTCTGTTTCCAGCTTCACTGTAAACTTTGACCTCAGATCAATGCGTGGAATTAGCCATTACTGCAGTCCAAGCAGCTCTTGTGATATTCTCATTACGCAACATTAATGTTACAATAAATCTGTAACATACCACTCCTGTTGATATTAATCAACGTGTTGTTTTAATATGACTAAAACAACTGGTTTCGTAAGTTATAATCATCCACAGACGTTCAGGATTAAATCAACGAATGATCAAACATTTACGGCGGAGAAAACGAGATTGTATTGAGCTGGATCTCTGGCTGTGGAAAACCAAACTGGCTCTTTAATAGAACCAGTAAAGAACAGACTCCTGGTTTAGCACTGGCTCTGCTTTGATAAAAAAAAAAAAAAAAAAAAAAATCAATTTTTTGGATATTACCAAAACAATTACTCTGTGTGACTGTTAAACCCAACCCAGTCCTGGGTTTAACATGCTCACTTCTCACAAAAATTGCTTTTCAAATGTCAGTGCTCACAAAGCTCCTTAAAGAATAATTTTATGACTAAACCAAATCCATATTACAGGTTAAATCTTACCGACATTTAACAAAACTGGTGTCTCCTCCCCCACAATTTTGCAAAGTACAAAAACCCTGAAGCGTGAAAACTAGCTAGAATAAAAGTACTAAAGCTAATAATATCTACACTTATTTGTTTGATTATAAAAAAGAATACACATGTAGGATAAAGTTTGTAGTTATTAGCCCGAGAAGCCTAGTTATAGCCTCTCACTCAGTAGAGAGAACTATATTAATTTAAAGATGAACCATATAGTTTGGTGACTCACGTCTGGTTGGATGGCTTTGAACACAGGAGCGTCCATGAGGGTGATCTGGCCCTGAAGGAGACAATACAGCAGATGTTAGACTTCCTGAGACAAAAGATTAAAGTCAAGGCTTTCCCCAACAATGTCCAACATCAATATCGATGTTAATAACCGTTTTTACACTGACAATGCACAACTTATTCAAGTTAGACCAGACATCTGCAACCGTAACAGTCAAAGCTGATATTTTTCCTCCCAGTTCAGCTAAATAAAAGTCTATTAGAGCAGCAAATATTAAATGAAGTTTATATTTTATTTTTGCTGAATATTTACCATACATTTTTGAAAACAAATTAAAACTTGACAACCTTTGTTAAAAAAAAAAGGATGGGATGTCAATGCGACTATGTAAAAAGAAATAAAATGCACATAGGTTCAACCAAATGACAACACAAATAGTCATTATCTACTTTTAGTGTCATTCTGTTGTAGAAATTCAATGCAATCATTAAATTAAAAAAAATGGAAAAGCTTCCATATCATGAGTTTATTAAAAATATTAACTGTAGTTCAAGTTTTGAAGAGCCTTTGGTGAAGGTCCAAAGAGTCCCAGGTTGCAGACTCTTGAGATAGACACTTCTCAATGACTAGAAAACAATTAATTGAGGTCTAAGAGTGATTTTAAAACTTTGAGCACATTAGAAATGCCTTTAAATCTTAAAAATCAGACTGCCATCTTGTGGTCACAAACAGCAGAACAAGCGATCGGAGCAACAGAGATCAAGAAAAGATCCTCGTTTGAATTATCACAAAAGGGAATTGGGAATCGCAGAATAAAGCCTGTAAAGTATTACAGACGTGACTGAACTTTATTTAGAGACACCATTGGAGAGTGTGTTCAGTGGCAGCTGAGGGAATTCCCCGAGTGCCAACTTGGCACTGCCAAACATCATTAATTATTGCTGCTCCAGACCTCATTTCCTCTTATATCGCTCCATCTCAGCTCAGCACTTCCCATTCGAGCTTACTCTCACTCTGCTTTTAAACACCTGTACGGATGGTTTAACTAGACGAGCAGATGGAAGCGGCAGACCACTTGGAACTGGACTCACCGCATACTCCTCGGGAGTGACCTTCAACACGTCGAACACGACGGCGTCGAAACTCTTCTTCAGCTCGGAAGAGGCCTTATCGCTGAGAGACTCCGAGCTGCTGCTCTTCTGCGAGGGAAAAACAATAAACAACGTCAGGAATTATGGACAGATTTTGTTTTTTCCTCCATTAACAAATAGAGACTTACTATTTTTCTTTGATTACTCAAAAATGTCTGCTCATTTCAGTTTTACATGATTTCCTGAGAGTCGTAATGAACAAGTGAATAATGGATTATGTACATCCTGGTCCTAACTACATGTAGTCATCTGTATCTGGTGTCTGCAACCTTTACAAACCAAAGAGCCGTTATGGCCCGTGTATCAGCAGAATGAAACCAGTTTAGAGTCGCAAACGTTACACAACGTTTAGTAAAACAAAAAAAACACGTATTAAAAGAGGATTGATAACGTTTCTTCATTAGGATGGCGTTGGTGAGAAATTATTTAAAACAATAAAAGCACTTAGTTTTAAACATGTTGAGAAAACGTGTAGCTCTGGAGAAAGTTAAGAGAGGACTTAAAATGATCAGTTTCTCTGATTTTACTCTTTATAGGTTTATGTTTGAGTAAAATGAGCATTGTTCTTTTATTCTATGAACTACTGACAACATGTCTGACATTCTAATCAAAAATTTAGTTTTTATTTACATAAAATAAGAAATGGTCAAAATAACAAAACAAAAAAAAGATGCAGTGCTTTCAGACTTCAAATAATGCAAAGAAAACAAGTTGATATTAATTTAGAAGCAATAATACTAATATTTTAATTCAGGAAGAGTACAGAAATCAATATTTGGTGGAATAACCACAAGGTCCGTCTAGTTTTCTCTTTCTAGATGCTGCAGGAAAATTACAATTGTAAATCAGGACATTGTCTTTTTATGGTAAAAGACAATGTCTGTCCAAAAGAAGCGAAGGCCAAAAAAAAGCGAATTTAATGTCTTAAATGTGTTTGTGTCAATGTGTTTGTAAGCAAAAAACCCCCCAAAAAAACAAATGATACGGGTGCGGGCGCGGCCTTACCTCAGAGGCTGTTGCAGCTGTGTGGGAGATGCTTGATTGGCCATTGGGGAGGTCCATCATTCCCATACCATCGAGCTTCAACACAGGAGACCAGTCATCGCTCTCAGCTGCAGTAAAGCCTGCTTGGCCTCTCTGAACAGAAACACAACATCTCACACAACGTCCCCGTCGTCGCTGCCGCTAACCCTACAGTGCAGCAGCAGCAACCCCTAGTGGATGAAATGGGAGTATTTATCACTTGTCTTGAGCTCAAGTCATTACAACAGATCAAACCAAATGTAGCCTTTAAAAAATGATCATTTGTGATTGTGATAAGAGTGTATTGTAGGCTCAGCTGCCATGTGGACGGCCACTTTCACGGCCGGTCTTTACTACACTTGAGGTCAACAGAGCAGAAGGAGCTTAGGCTTGAGCTTTAGTAAAAGATCTCACACGCAAGGAGTTTAGAGTTTGTTACGTTCACAGCACGAAACGGCTTAATCGACCTCAACGAACTGAGGTGCTTTAAAAAAAAACGTTTTAAAGCACCGCAGAGATGAGGAGGTTATTTTTGTCTTTCAATTTATAAACCACACAAAATAAACTAATAAAAAAATTCACTTTAACTACAAATTAGATTCAATCTGATCTATTTATGCAAAGACCGACCTGTAACACCTGCTTGGATCTTCCAAGCTGCTTTTCTTTCCTTTATCAGAAGATCAGAAAAATGAAACATCAAGTCGGTTCAATGCCAACGTGTTGAGCTGAGAGAACGAGACCGTGTGAAGTTATGCAACAGGTTTTAGTGGAGATGATCAGACGAAATCTTAAGTTCTGCTATCGATTAATATCAACTGATCTTGTTTGATGACCCCAGAGTGCATTTTCCCCTCATGAATGGATTGTGCTTTAAGGACCATTAGAAGGTTTCGCTGCCGCTGCCCAGCAAAGAGCAAACAGCGTTACATCATGCGAGCTTCCCCCCTTCTGTCGGACAGCAGAGCCTGATTGCACAGGAAGCAATCGCTCCCTTTTACGAGTCTGAGTTTGTCGTTTATTAAATCTCATGTCTGTAATTATCTTTCTTTACTTCCTGCTTCGATGCCTTATGGATGCCTTGTTCTGCTCCGGTCCCAATAATTTAGATTCTTCAGCACACTAAACATTGTGGTTCGTATAAATACAGATATGAACAGATTTTTTTCCTCCATCAGTGGTGAGTCCTGAACCTTTTTTTTTGTGTCATGTTTCTTTAATTTTATTTTTGCATAACTTTGTGCAAATGACAAAATCTGGCCGAGTTGTGTATTTTTGGAATGAATAGCAATTTTTCATGATTGTGTTAGGTAAAAATAATCATTGTTTTATCATTTTATTTGAGTGTTTTATCTAAATGTGTTCAGTTACCTAACTGGCTTAACCAGTTATTCTTTATGGTTCTTTCTTTAGTAATTTCCTATTCAAGGGGTCCATTTGTTTTGTTATCTCAGCATTGTTCTACTGAAGAACGTCATCATAATAAAATCCAATTTCCAAGAAGAGTTGAGCAGAAGCTCACCAATCTTTGATCCTGAGCGGGTTAGAGGTTGTGGATCTCTCCATTTGCAAAGGAAGGCATAAAAACCTCATTGGTCTTGTGTCTGGTTCTTTACAGGTCTTGAGCTAATTTTAAAAACCCCAACAGATTTTTTTTCCCACTGAAATATGATTCCTATTTTTACTTTTAACTCCCTTTGTAAATCTTTTCTAAATTATGTTTATTTCATATTTCATAAACTGAAAATATTAATTTGAATGAATAGGATTGAAAAGAGAAAAAAAACACTATTAATGGGGTTGGTAATTCAAAAAATATATCAATATATTAAGGAGAACCAAGATTCATAATGACTTTTATAAATAAACGTGGATTTTTAACAACTTTTAAGCAGAATCACTGCTACTGCAAATATTTTTTCATTATTTTTCCAGTATCAGAATCACATAAATCCCTCTTAAAATTACGCTTTGCATATACGCAGAAAAACAAATTTCCACTTTTTATCATAAACCTAAAAAAAAGAAACATTCTAGTTAGCAGCATTGATATCTAAGGAATATTAGTTGATATAAGTTAGTTACTAATTGTATTCAGAAAAGAAAGAAATATTTCCACTGTAATCATCAAAACTAGAGGTAACCGATCATAATCGGCCGATTTCCGTGAAATCGGTGATGATCGGGATCGGCGATCATTGGCTCTTTTGTCGATACCGATCACCTGCATCTCATTTCCCAGCCTGTCTGTCCAGCTGGTCTCGTCTTTCCTTCATACGGCGTAAACGCGCAGTAACAAATCCTAAGCGATGTGTAACTATAACGCACTGAGTGAATGAGGACGTTTGTGTGTTGCGGCGGAAAATTGAAGCAGGTCAAAATGCACCAACACAACGAAGTTAATAGACATAAAAACAATGACGGAGTTTGGCTACATCGCGGCTCAATGCAGTAAAAGACATGGAGGATCAGACAGAAGGTAAAGCAGCGCAGCTACAAACACTCACCGGATTAGCATGACGGTCAGAAAGCTAAACAAATAACCTGTAAAATTATTTAAGTCTTGGAGCT
>CAEGAF010079101.1:0-25918 GCA_903067075.1 Micropoecilia bifurca
GGGGCCGGGAATCGAACCCAGAACCTTCTTGTTGCAAGGCAACAGCTCTACCAACTGCGCCACTGTGCAGTTTCAAAATATTCAGCGAAATAATTTTTTTTTGTATATGCACATGTTTGTTTTTTAAAAGCATTGTTAATTAATTTAAGAAATTTTAATAAGCTATTTTTATTTTAGACACCAGTGATTTATCCAATCTTTCTAAAAAGACTTTGAAGAGCCAGAGTTTGGAAAACAATAAAACATGTCTCCACATTTTCGTGGCTGAACTTGTTTATTCTTTTTTTTTTCTAAGTGCAAAAAACTAAAGTGGAATAGCTAGTGCATTTCTCCAACATATTCATGCCCTGCAGGAGTCGCATCAGGCTTTGTGTGTCTCTGCAGAAACGCGTGTGCATGTCTGGCAGCCTCTCTCTGTTCTTGGACTCTTTGCTCTGTGCTCTGGCTCCTCTAATGTGCCTCACAATGCAGATACCTGAGCTGACCAGTTGCACAGAGGACACACTGGTGAGCAGGGCTGCAAGCTCACACCTTTACGTGAACATGCTTTACACCGTGCGTGTTCATGTCAAGGAAAATTTTATTACAAATTGAGGGCAAATTTCTATCCCGTTTTTCTCTTTCAGGCCTCCACTCTGGAAAACATTGCTTATGTGATGCCTGGGCTTTAGATGAAGGTGGAAGACTCAGTTGGTTCTTCACCAAGATGATCCATGGATAGATATGTAAAAACGTATTATTTTGAAATGTATTAATGCAGTCATTTAAGTTTAGTATCAACATTTATTGCATTGTTTTCGTTGTGTGATTAAATGAGTTGTCTGGGCATGAAGTGGTGTTGGTGTTTGTTGAGCAGTCAGGAGATCCTGTTTCACTGGAAAAATGTGTTTAGTTGACATCATGGTCCAGGCTTAACATACTTTCAGTGCTTGGAAATTAACCCACTGTATTCTTTTGTTTAAAATTAATTTATTGAATCTTTGGATAATGTGTAAAATAAAATGTTATCCAAACAATATTATAATTATCTGACATATAATTGGCATCTTTAAAAGTGGACGAGGTCTGAATAAACATTTTGAGAATTTCCAGCAAGACCCTTTTAAACTAGGACATATAGCCAGCCATATTTATTAGCACACCAGTAAGGAGAGGCATAATGTTACACTCAAAATATTGAACATCTATTTCCACATTGAAGGAATTATCAGATAATGAAACTTTTTGAGCAAAATCATCCATCTCACAATTTTGATCTTTTATCAACCACTAAAACTTTTTTTGGGAGTTTTTTTTTTGTGTGTGTGTGTTAACGTGTCCCATACTTGCAGTCTAACAGTGTGCATAAAGGTTTTAAAACAAACTTAATCTATACTCAAGTGTAGACTAAATTTTGGATTTGTTTTTTTCCTTTTTTAAAATTTTGATTACACTACAGCTGAAAGATATATTTATTTTTAAGACATTTTTTAAACAGTGGCTAGATTTTGGAGGTTACTAAATGGCTTCTTGTTGGACTAACTTTATTTTTTTTCCATTAAAAATTAACTTAAGTTCATTTTGGTCTGCATGTCCTTCAACATTGTTCATTGAACAACTGTAAAAGTTTTGTCGCCCCCAAAAATACCAGAGTCTGATGGAAAGCAGAACTTTTGTGAACTTGTACCTGGAGCATTTTAGAAGAAATATGTAAAACAAAAAATGCCAAGCACTTTTCCATCACTTCCTTTCTGATGAAAACAAGCAGGTTATGTTTGAACCGCTGCAAACCTGTCTGGTTTCTGACGTGCCCTCAGACCAACCCATGCACGGAAACAGAACCTTTTCTCACAACTTGCAGTTTATTATCCATGGTAAAACCCCGGAGATGTTCTCTGACAAGATACCAGCAGTTCTGCTTCTTCCTGGGTGCGGCAGATAAAACTTAGTGATTCACATGTGTGGCAGGTTATACCATCTCTCCACCCCAAGCTGGAATGCTCTCCTCCCTGCAGACACAGAAACCTGTTGTGCACAAAAATACACAAATAATTGTGTTTGTGCATGTGTGGTCAGAGCTAGGAGTGGTGAGATGGTAAACTCACCGGCAGAGTGCACCTCACCTGAGCTGGGAGCTTTCAGTGGACTGCTGGGAAGCGACGAGCGCTGAAGCTAACTGGATGGAAATCTTCATTTATAGGAACGACTGAAGAAAGTGGAAACTGTGTGTGACTGCAGCTTTGTAGACATCAAATACACGAGTAAGAACATGTTTTTTTTTCTTCTTTTTCTTTTACATGCATGTGTTCTTAGGAAATACAAGTTTTAAATGCACTGTTGAAGCTCTAGCAGCTAAAGACTGATTTATGTGGAGCATAAGTTTCTAGGCAGTATTAGTTTTTTGTTTCCAAGAATGTATCGTGGTCAGAGAAAATTTGGGTTCTGTCAGGATTTCTTAGAAAAGAAACGATGACAGTTGCTACATAAATTCCATGGCGTCTATAATTCTTTTAAGGTTTACTTGAATTTTATTATTTAATCTTTATTTTACATCTCTCTTTTGAAATAGAGCTGACTGGCTCAGAGGCATGCTGGTGTACAATTTACAGAATAATTAAAAGATACAGACAAAACATAATGAAATTCACACAAGTATACCCAAAATAAAAAAACTAAATGAGCTACTAGTTTGTTCATAAATTGTAACACCAGTGCACAGTGTAATAATGTCACCAGCAATGTTTTGTAGTCTGTGTGTTCTTTTACATTATAGTTGTTTAGTATTTGCATGCTAGGCTAAATAAAATGTCAAAGTCAGAGCAGAATGTAGCTGGACTGGACTGGGCAGGTGTGGCTTATCAAACATCGTGACATCAAACAGGTTGAGGCTTCAGCCTATTGGAGCAAAGGCTTTCTCTGTTCTAGTTATCTTGTCACTCAAACCACTTATAGATTTGCAGATGAAGGAAGAACTAAACATTGGGGGTGACACTTGCTTGTTGGTGGGGGGGCTTCTTCCTGTAGCCTTTTCAAAACCCCTTCTTTCATCTCAGTTGTTGCATCCAATTGAGCAAGACATTTCCCTACTGGTGGTGGTGGTCAAGGCGTAGTGATATTTAATCAAGTTGTATGGGGTTGATCATGGTGCATTTTAGGTTTATCCTGAAATGTCTAAGCTAATTGTTTTTCATGTATGATCGTACTGTGGGGTCTAACACATCAGTACTCCCACTTACACTGAGCCAAACTCCATCCCTCTAAATGTGAGAGATATGGAAATGTCCTTAGAGCAGATTTTAAATGAACACTTCCACTCCCAACTCTGAAGTGTGTGGAGAGGGAAGAGGTAGACATGCAGTCACAAAATCCATGATTTTATTCGTCGCCATAGTACTGTAACCAGTGAATTAGTTTCTTATTTTTGTAGAGCCACTCCAAATCTTTTGGAAAGATATATCTGCAGTTAAATGTTCAGTAAATTTCGCTGATGCAGACCTCTGCTACACGTCCAGTTCTTACAAATTCAAAATCATTCATTCATATTATGGGCGAGTTATAATTGTTAAAATTAGCATCTTGATAAATAACTGCTGAAAAACATGCAACAATGTTGGTTTAAAATGGTCGAAAAATTACCTTTGAAAACAGTTTTACTCACCATAAATTGATTTAATTTGTTTTCCATTAATTCGTTTATCATTTCCTCTGTCATCAGATGATTTTATTAAGGTAAATGATGGTGAGCACTGAAAATGATATGATATTCAGTACGAGAAACTGGGTTGGAACAGTTGAAAACAAAACAACTAAACATTAGTGTACTATAAACTAAAGTTAGCACAAAATCGTAACCATGTGGGCTTTAAATCGATAGTGTTTAAAACAAATTGAGGTAAATATTCAAGCAGTAAGAAATATTTTGTTGTGACTGTGAGTTCCATAAAATCTCTGAACTGTAAATAAATATTGCATGTTTGACCTACCACTCCCTCATCATCATCATCAGGCATGAGTGAATACTTGAGGGAAGGCTTCAATGGATCCTCCGCCTCGGACCTACGTCTTCTTCTCTTGGGGAACATCGGGTGTGGGAAGACGTCATCAGGGGACACCATGCTGGGCCAGCTGTCTCCCATCTCTTCCAGCTCCTCCAGGAGCTGCGTGCAGCGACAGGGCGTCACCGAGGGCCGGAGCGTGACCATTGTGGAGGGGCCAAGATGGTACTGGGTCGGATCCAACATGGATGACGCTGCCAAAAAGGAAACCGAGCGGGCCATGACCTTGGTAGCGCCGGGTCCACATGCCGTTCTGCTGCTGGTGCCCGTTTCCCAGTTCACTGAGGTTCGACGCTGTTTCAAAACTTTAGTTTTATTTCTCAATTCAAAAATGTTTTGTCCAGTTGCCCTAATTGGTGTAAAAATTGCCTTACACCAATTGGGGCAATGCACGGTCGAAGACTGTTAAGCATTCCCTCTTTTTACCTGCAGATGGAGGGTAGAGTTCCCGCAGAGCTGGAAAAGCTGTTTGGTACTGAAGTGATGGATCACACTCTGGTGTTACTGACATGTGGAGACTATTTGATGGGGAAAACAGCAGAGGTAAAAGAACATTAAATCTAAGCATGTAAAAAAAAAGAAAAGGTGATCAGTAACTCGTTCAGATACTCTGTCACTTGCACTTCCTTGTTTCCTCTTCGTCTTACTTCCTCCTTGTAACCCTCACACGGATTCATTAAATATTTCCACACCTGTAAGTGGTTTCCTTTTACACCAATTAAGAAGAAATGCAAAGCACTGCAGGTCAAATTTCATTCAAGCCTAATTCATCTACAGGAATACCTGCAGGGCGAACACCCAGGCCTGAGGCAGGTCATCGAGCGCTGCGGAGGGAGGTACCACGTCTTTAACAACCGCAAGCGACAAGACAAACGGCAGGTTCAGGAACTGCTGGAGAAGGTGAGCAGGTGAATCAGTAAATGATTAGCTAATAGTTATCAGTACAGAGACTGATCAGGCAGTTTCTGTACTGCCTGATGCTTTCGCCGTGTCACTGTCACAGTCAGCTGTCTGGAATGTGTGCCGTTTCATTTTGCATTGTTCAAAACTGAAACTAGAATCCAAATGCAGTCAGGTCTGGTTGGGTGATCATGTCATTCACCAGCAGCAGCAGCAGCACAGCTGGAGTTGCTAGTTACTATATTTGTTTTCTGGTTAAATGTTGTCATGGAGCTAAGGGAACAGAACATTAGCTTCTTTGTAAGGACTTGTGTGACGCAGCTTTAGACTTGTCTCTCAATCTGAGCTTGGATCTGTGAAGGATGACTTCACGTGAGAGTTCAGTGTGTCCAAGTTGCAAGTTGAAAAACCAGCAAGATTTGAAATTTTTGTTGTTGTGCTGCTTTGAGAAAAAACAAGAAAGAAACAATGTGCTTTTTGTGTGTTCAAACACCAACATGTTCACAAATACAGATTAAGCATTTTGTGTACAATCTGTAAAAAGTATAAGTATTTTGTTTAGTTATGGAGATTATAAGTCCTCTGTTATATCTTGGGAACGCCGAATATGTATATAACATAAAAAAAAACCTTTTAAAAAATGTAGTTAAAGGGGTACCGCGTGTGTAGAGGCAGAGTGGACACTCATACACTTAGGCTATGGTCACAACTCTCCTCGGTTCAATTTCCAACCTTGAAACCCTTTTTGCTGCTGCTGCTGCATGTCTTCCCCCAAAGGTGATATCAAAAAAGTTATCAAAATGAATGGGAATAACTTCAACGGTAAGCAGCTGTCATTCTACTCATCAACAGATCGATAACATTGTCCAGAGAAGCGGGGTATTTTACATGAAAACAGCCCAGGAGCGAGAGCTGGAGAAACGGGTGCTGGAGCGAAAGCGAGAGCTGATGGAAAGTTTCAAAGCTCAGAAGGAGGAGAAGAAAAAGTCTGTGGTGGTGAAGAGCGTCCCAGACACAGACATCTTAGGCAGAGGAGAGGAAGCTGTCAGCACCGTGGAGAGAAGAGAATACAAAGATGAAGTAGAAGGACGAGCAGCTGAGACTCAAGTGTCTAACGGGCTTTATTCATGTCCGGCACCTGAGCAGCCCTCATGCTCAGAGCCACAAGAAGACACACAGTTCACCAGGACACCCAGTTTCAGACTGAATGCAGGTAGGCGATATAAAAGATTTTAACCTGTTGTGACAGCTTGGGTGTTTGGGACACCTTGTTTCAGCATAGTGGGCTAAAAATGTCTTGTTTTTACACAGATAAGTATCAAACTTGTCTGTTTTTCATTTGTCTGTTTTGTAAAGCAAATTTTTCCAGAAAAATCGGCCCATAGGCTTTAATAAAATATGTGAAATAATTACAGCTCTTCCTGTTTCTTCCCTGTAGATGGCGCCATACTCTCACAGATCTCTGAGGCTAAATCAAAGCCTAAATTGATCTCCACTTGTAAGTCTGACAACTGTTGCTTAAAGTGGTGGGAAACCATTCATACCAATCAAATCTATTTAAAGTGTCTCATGTTTCAAGGCAGAATCTTAAATGTGTTTTATCAGAACATTAATGTCACTGAAGCTGAAGAAAATTACCTTTATGATTATTCTTTTTTTTATTTTACAAATAAATATGGGAATTTGGGGTTGCATTTGTTTTGTCTTGTTTTGTGGTTGTAATGAGACAAAATGCATAAAAGTTTATGTTGCAGCAGTGTTTAATGCTGTATAGCTATTTAATAGTGGGCGGTGTGGTGGCCTATTTTACATTGTGGTTCAAACAATTAGATACGGATTTTATAGGGGCAATAAATCACAGCAGCCAACCAGTGATGATCTCTTATGTATGTTGAAGATTTCAAGAAATGTTTTAATAGCAATATATTTCCAAGGATACAGAGTAAGCAGATTGGTAAACATGTCCAATGATTTAAAATTAA
Source organism: Micropoecilia bifurca (assembly GCA_903067075.1). Lineage (NCBI taxonomy): Eukaryota > Metazoa > Chordata > Actinopteri > Cyprinodontiformes > Poeciliidae > Micropoecilia > Micropoecilia bifurca. The sequence continues at coordinate 6,917 of CAEGAF010079101.1, forward strand.
AATGTATCATTGATGTCCTACTTTACAAGTTGTTTTGACAAACCCTTTCATAGTTCTGTTACATCTGCATGGCAGTAAATTCATTTTTTATTTTTAATGTCCTTGGTTTCTTTGTAATTTGATTTTCAGTTCATCACAGAATCAACAGCTTTGAAGAGAATTCCCCTGAGACATCGCCCGTCTCTCCTTGTTCGCCTGTTTTCTCCTCCTCCTCATATTCCACACAAAGCTTCGCCACCTCTCCTTCACCCACATCCCAGTCCTCGACACCTCCTCTGTCTCCGTTTCCGTCGTCATCCACCCCTGAGGTTCGCCTGGTCTTGCTCGGTCGATCCGGGTCAGGGAAGAGCACAGCTGGCAACACCATCCTGGGACAGGCAATGTTTGAGTCCAATTCGGACAGCTTCACTGCAGTCACTCAGACATCCGAGAAAAAGAAGGCAATGGTTGACGGAAAACGGGTTAGTAATCACAACCAGGAGAGTCTAGTTTGCATGTGCATTTTCTGGATGTGATTCCATAAATAATCTCCCTGCAACTTCAAAACTGATTGAGTTTTTCTCGCCTGCAGGTGTCGGTGGTGGACACACCTGATTGGTTCAACTCAGAGCAGACTCCAGATGAAGTAAGAGCTCAGATCTCCTCGTGCATTGCTCTGTCCAGCCCCGGTCCTCACGCCTTCCTTTTGTGCGTGCCACTGGACCAGCCGGCAAAGACCGAGCTGCAGGCCCTCTCGACTCTTGCGAAGGTTTTTGGCCCAGAGGCGGTGCAGAAGCACACCGTGGTCCTCTTTACGTATGCAGATCGACTGAGGGAAAGCGGCAAAGCAGGAGGCAAGAGCGTGGAGGAATACATCGCCAGCCAGAGGGGGGATTTGGTAAAGCTGGTGGAAAAGTGCACAGACAGGTTTCACGTGATGGAGAAGGGACAAGGTTTTAGGCAGAAAAAGAACGTGGCAGAGCTTTTGGAGAAGGTGGATCAGACGGTGAAGGAAGCTGGAGGACAGTGTTATTCTAGTCCTGCTTTTCAAGAGGTGGAGGACAGAGTGAGGCAGAGACAGCTGGAGATAGCAAGGGAAAGAAAGGGCATAAGGCAAGAGACGGCACTACAAGCTGGGCAGCTTAGCACCATGAGGCAGCCTCTGGCACAAATAAACGAGGAGATGACAGAGGATGAGATTGGGAACACAAGGGATGAGGCAGAGATGAGTGTAAGCAACACAAACATAGACAGCCTTCCGCCTTTTACTCCTTCCACCATGTCACCCTCACTCCTCTGTTCTGTGATGGAGAAAATGGATTCCAGTTCCAAGATGATAACCAAACTGTTGGGGAAAAGCTCAGCGTTTTTAGGACAGAGAGCAAAACTGGTGAAGGGTAGTCCGCTGTGGGGAAAAGTTGGCAGTGGTGCCCAAAATGTCCAAGAGATGGTGGTGGACAGTTCTATGTGGGAAAAGATGGGAGCTACTGCGGGTCAAATATCCAAAGCCGTGGGTGACAGGGTTCCCCAAAAGGTAGTGGATAGTTCTGCGTGGGTGGGATCTGGGGCAAAAGCTGTGACGGAAAGTCCAATGTGGGGAAAGGTGGGTTCAGGGGCCAAACTGGTGGCCAATGGCTCGAAGCATGTCGGAGCAGGGCTCGGAACCAGTGCAAAGAATCTGGCTAAGAGCCCCTTGTGGGGGAAGGTGGGTTCTGGTGCCAAAACTGGAGTTAAACTGATGGCAGATGGTTCAGTGAAGGTTGGAGCTGGGATCAGAGCTGGTGCAAAGAAGATGGCACAGAATCCCGTTTGGGGGAAGATGGGTTCTGGAGTCAAATCAAGGGCCAAAATGGTGAGTGAGAGCTCAGTCTGGGAAAAAATGGGAGATACTGCCAAACAGGTGCCAAAGACCGTCATCATTGGTGCAATCCTGGGTCTGGTTCTTGGTGTGATTTTGGCCGGCGTGATTGGTGGGGCTGTCGGGACAGCTGCTGGATCTGGAGTTAGTGAAGTGGTCCGGCGCAAATTCAGCAAGGAAAACGCATCAGATGGAACAAGAAACAGTCAAACATCAGTGAGCAGCAGCATCAGTAGCACGAAACTCAAAAAAACAAAATAAAAGACTGGAATGGACTGTTCATACTAAATTTACATCAGTGGAAAATTATCCATTGGGATCATCATCTTATGAATAACTGCTTCATCTATGCTTTTTCTCTTATTTTATTTCTGTTCAGTTTTGTCCCAATATTTGTACATAGTGAAATCTGTGCATTTTGGTAATTTAAAGTAGAGTGATATTCAGATTTTTGTGTATATAAAAAAATCACACATTCATTTAAAACTAAGTTTACGTAAAATGACTTATTGTTGAAAATATGTATCAAATTTTGATCTTGATAATAGAAAACATTGATTTTCTTTTGTGAGAAAATAAAAATCTTACAATTACTTACAAAAGTTGTGTCTATTCTTCAGAGGCCAATATCTTATAGTAAAGGAAAAGTAATTTATTCCATCAAACTTAAAAAAAAAAAACATTCTTAGCACATTGGTTCTCAAACTGTGGTGCAGGCACCACTGGTGGTTCCTACACCACTAACAAGAATAATAACAATATATTATTGCAACTATGACCATGAGATAAACATTTGGGAACCATGTTTGACTTGAAAGTCATGGTATTTGGATTTTCTTTTTTTTCATATTCGTAACTTGAATATAGAAATACAATGCACCATTCTTTAACCAAACATTCAGTAGTCCCGGTACGCTGACCCTTCCCGTAAACCTAAACATTACCAGTACATGCCTAACCCTAAACCTAAACCAAACTCAATTCACATCTGAGTCCTGAACCTAATCCCTAACCCATAAACAGCACTTCTTCTCATGGGACACGGGCTTTGGGTCCCATAAGGAGAAGTCAGTCCTCACAAAGTAGTTTTTGCTGGGAAAAAAGGGCCTTACACACACACATGCACACACATATGCACACGCATTAAAAACAAAAATAGGGAATTTTAGCATTTGAGGTGTTTTAGAAGGGCAGCTCTAATCTTCAGTGTCTGAACAGAAGGCATGCTTTACAAACATGACAAGGCCTTTGCATGGTGTCAGGAAATGTATTCTTTTCACCAGTTTAGTACATCACTGAACGTGTGAAATATGTAGCAACGATGGTCAGTTTTATCACCGAAATGTTAGGAGCTTTCTGCTGTGTCATTCTAATACCCCGAAGCAGCTATTTTGTTAACGCAATATCCGAAAGAGGCGTCCTCATTTGCATGCTTCAGTCCTGCCTGTGCTACCAAAATATAACTGGCAGGTCAGTCGGCGCTTGGCAGAGGAAATGAGGCTAGAGGTGCAGTATTTGTCTGGCAAGGAGGAGAACCGGTGGGAGGAATACGCATTATCTCTGAGTCCCAGGCTGGCAAGTGTGACCCTGCTTGACCCCTGTATCAAGAGGAGAGAGGGTTAACACACCAGCTGTCAAAAGGGACAGCTCAGGACTTTTGAAAATGTTTCGTGACAGTTCTAATATCCTACCTGGATTATATAGTTCTCTTGGTATCTTTTGTTTAGTATAAATCCAGTTAAGTTGGACCTAAAAGTGGACTTTTACTGTCATAGAAAGACATCAAGTCTCAAAAACACCAAATAGATTCTGATCAATTCTGTCTTATGAACTTTTGAAGTATTGTCATGTTTGCTTTAAGTGGTTTTGAGAAAGAGGCCAGTAACAATTTATAAAAAAAATTGAAGCAGGAGGAGTTGTGAAATGTGCTTACTGATGATGACACATCATAATGAGTCTCCATTTCTCATGTAAATAATTGAACACTTCTATGTAGAAAAACAAACACAAACAAAAAAAAAATCACCTAATGCAAACAGCTTAAAGGTTTGCATAAACCATTGTGAAGTTTGAGGAATAAAAATGTTTTAAGATGTTGTCTTCTTGGTCTATCAAATTATCCATTAGCTTTGTCCTCTGGGGAAATGAAGACATCACGTGAATTAGCAACTGCAGGTAGGATGCTAACTGCTTATAACCATTCAATTGCTTTAAAAAAAAAACCTTGTTCTAAAGTTTCAAGCTAAGAAAATAACCTAAGCCAAATAAATTCAACAGATGCAGGTTTGTGAAATTTCCTGATAGCATATTTTATAGTTATTAAATTAAGCCAGCTTGCATATAGCATTTAAAACTTAAAGCCTCAGAATAATGCTGAGTTTAACTCGTTACGGCACATAAACCCAATCTCAAAGTTGCTTTTGTTTTGTATGTTGAGAAGCCTTTAAACTCAGACAAATTGTGTGAGTGTGTCTGAGATTGCAGCCCACTTTGTGGCATCTGAAAGAAGCAGGGTGGGACGGAGCAGCTTGGCACAGAAGAGCGGACAGATGCAGCCATAGCAGCGTTGTGAAAGCTGTCCTTCCTGTTGTGTGATCCTGAAACTGGCTGCACAGGGTTTCCCAGAGCATCCTGGTGGTTTTTTAAAATATTCAGGCCTACCTTTCTCTCATTCAGTGATCACTGCCCCTCATGCCCGAAAACCTCTCATCGAACACACACTCGCACGCAACCACCACCGCCCCCTCCTTCAGGAAGCTTGTTGGCCATCAATGAGACAGCACTAACTGTAGCCGTTTCCTGGCCACTTGATAGAGCCACAGCTGAACCTCGCCCCGCAGCTTTTCGCTTTCCTCCTCCTCCACGCTGAACCCCATCTTTAACCACATCCATCCTGACCTTTTTCAACCTCAACCGCACAGCCAAAACTGCCGCTCTCATAAATCTATGACCCTGCTGTGCCAAAGCCCCCATGGAGCAGGAAGCTTTATGCGTATTTTCTGAAAATTCCAGCTAAATATTGATGGTGTTCATATGTTACAATAAACTTATAAACACAAGGACATGTTGTCTGTGTGAAAAAAAAGTATGTTGAAAAGAAGGAATCTCTAGCCGTAGTATCTATATATGTCATTTAATGAAACAGTTGTTGTTTTTGGCAGTCAAATCTCACAGATTTCAGTTTACGAAACCCTTTTTTTTTTGGAGGCCGAATGTTCCCTGAACTGAGCACAGCAAAAACATTTGGATGTGTTGAGAAATAGTGCTGACTGTGAGTTGTCTTCGGAGAGCAGTAAGAGGATGTCAAATAAGGAACAGCAGAGTAAAACGCACTTTATTATTGTCTGGTAGAAGTGTGTCACAACTTCAGGGTGGAACCATGGACCCGCTTCCTTTCAACAAGGACAGGAGGAACACTGAACACAGCAAATTGTGAAGAATACCATGAGCTTTTCTGCTGGTGCGATGAAGATCGTAACGGTACACGTAAACATCTACGATGTAGGCGGGAACAAAACACACATTTATGCAAGACATTTTTGAGAGTTAAAGCCATGTTTGCCATATTTACTCAAAATAAATTCATTCCAAGAGGCAAGAAGTTACTGGAATCTATGCTGCCATTTCTAGATGTAAGGTGGCAGTTCCTTGCAAAAGTATTTTAACATTACACAGCTTCAAGTGTCCACGCATCTTCACGTAGCATCCTAAGACAGAACATTGCAAAGTATTGCACGTGTGAAGCCGAGGGAAAATGATTTTAAAAATATTCTATGAATAAATTGTCTATGATTTTTGTCTATGAAAGATCTGGACTTTGACTTAGCCATTCCAATAGTGTCTTCAGGGCGAACCCTCAGCCCCAGTCAGGACTCTTTTACAGCCTCTTACAGGTTTTCTTCTAGGATTAAGTTCTTTAGATTAATTTATCTTCCCATCAACTCTAACCAGGTCCCTGTTGAAGAAAAAAAAATCCCCACGGCTTGACGATGACAACGCCATGTTTTATCATGTGTGTTCAAGGTACTTTACTTCTCCATAACTTTCTCCTTGACATGTTTGCTGTATTCCTGGGCCTTCGTGATGCTGCTTGTTCACTAACAAACATCTGAGGAACAGTTGTATTCATGCTGTCTTCTGAAGGCAGATCATTATATTGCATTTTATTCAAGGACATGGGAGATAAAGAGTCTGAATGCAAATATTATGCTACCCTTTTGAAAATGTTATGACAAGAAACACGTACCATGTTTCTTCAACTCCTCGGTTATGTGCTGCTTCTTGTTGATTTATAACGAAGCCCCATAAAACACATTGGTGTAGAATGGATGCAATGCCATATGAAATATTGATGTGTTTACTTTTTCAGTGAACTATAGCTTGCTCCAGATTATTGGGTTCCAATATATTTTGACTGTTCTGTTAAATTTCATGCCTAAACCTTCTGCTAAGCGAAGGGTTATTTCATGCGTGACACTTCAAAATCACTGTTTGCACGTTACCACAGAAACACAGGCTGTTGAAAGTATGAAATACCACCAAAATTTTATTCACGCTGCTTAGAACAGTGTTTTTCCAACCACTGTGCCACGACACACTAGTGTACCATGAATGATTGCCAGGTGTGCCGTGGAAATTATCCAATTTCACCTACCATATTTTCTGAACTCTAAGCTGCTACTTTTTTCTACACTTTGAACATGCGGCTTTTCTGTGGATTTTTCTTCAACCACCAGGGGGCTCTTTAGCAAGAAGTGAATCATTGGAAGTCAAAATTGGAAATCAAAGAAGAACACGCTAATTTTCATTTAGAACAAGCACATGCTAGCAGCAGGCAAAGACGGAGAAACGTTTTCAAACTCACATGATGCAGCTTCTAAGTTGAGGAGTATCGATCTGGCAGTACAGGAGGGAAGTAAAGCCGCTGCACGTAAACTCAGCGAACAAAACCGGATTTGGAGACGAAGAACTTCGTCCTTAATATATCCAGCAGTTATTAGGACGCAGCCCTCTGCTGCCCTCTGCTGGGTCCTTATGGGACACGGAGAGCGGCAGAGATACCAGCGGCCTGTAGCCCGGTGCGGCTGATATATGTAAGTTTCCATGTGGGAGGGAGGATGTTATAGTATGGTGTCTCATAGTCCGGAAAATAATGCCATCTTTGAGTGTCTTTGGTGTAGTAGTGACTAGCAGTGTAATCATGTCATTTTATTATTACTAGATGGCAGTAGGTACGGAGCATTTTACATTAAAACAAGAGAATTACACACGACAGTGTTGTGGCTGTTCAGGTGTATTTTTGAAGTGGACATGTTAAGTGCAATTTGAAATAAGAAATGTAAAATATGATAAAAATACATTTTTGTGTTTATTTGATTTGTATTCAAGACACTTTGATAAGAATGACTAGGCGGCTAGAGAGTATCTTTGTTTACATTTCTGGTTGGTGGTGTGCCTTGTGATTTTTTTCAATTAAAACAATGTACCTTGGCTCAAGAAAGGTTGAAAAACACAAGCTTAGAAGCAGATTTTCAAAAACTGGATAATCAAAGGGGGGAAAAAAGTATTATTCTTGGCAGCTCCTGGTTTGTTACATGTTATACTTTCCTCTCAGTTCCGCTGCAGGTCTTTTAAAGTCACCGCTCATCATTTGTAGCAGCAACCATCCTAATCTGACCTTTAACTTTTCCCAGACTGTCATCCATTACCAAAGAGGTCTTTGCCCCAAAGCTCTCCTCGCTGTCCGTGTCTCCGTAGCAGCTGGACGTTGCTGGAGAGTTCACCAACGCGATGACTGAGTCGGTTGAATCTCTGTGGGCCGACGCCACAGCAGCGGGACGGGCTGCTGCGGGCGGCGTGTCCCTCTGAAACAGAGTCCTCTGACCGGTACCGTCCAGCCCGGCAGCCCTGCTGTCGTCCTCTGCTCGGCCCTCGGCGGAGTTCCTGCTCTTGTCCTGAGCCTGGTCGTTGAGCAGTGTGACCAGGAAGTTGATGTACTTCACGGCCAGACGCAGGATTTCGTTCTTGCTGAGCTTCTTGTCGGGCGGGTGCGTAGGAATCAGTTTCCTGAGCTCAGAGAAAGCCCCGTTCACGTTCTGCTGCCGCCAGCGCTCCCGACTGTTGGTGAACACCCGGCGGGCAAGTTTCTGAGGAGGGCCTGACAGAAACGCATACATTAAACGCGTTAATTAACAAGACATTGCTTGCGTTTTTCAAAATTATGTGTAAGTGGTATGAGAAGACAAAGGTGGTTATTATTCATACACACAATGAACAACTTGTTAAATTTTCCACTCTAAGCAAATGGTAGCTTTCTGCGCTAATTCAGTTTGATCAAATTGTAGCGACTCCACAAATATTTTTGCAAATGATATCCATAAGTAAAATTAAAAAAATAAAAACAATACATTTAAAATAGTTTTGTTTAGATTCAGGCTGAAAATCCCATAATTATGCAACTTTCTAACAGTTAGTGCTTCAAATGCAGAAAATACTCAAAAGCATTCTTTATATTTTTGTCAACATAACTACTAAATCATTCGTAAGCTAAATTTGTAACTACTTGCTTTCAAAGTGTCTTATGCTTATAGATACTATTAGACTGGTTTTAACTGATATTGAGTAGCACAAGAAAACACCCTCAAATTTTAAGTCTTTCAATTAATTACCCAATGCTTTCCTAACTGAGTTATTCATTAGAATATAAGTCTTATATTAAATCCAACACTTTTTACATGTATCGTTCATGCACTTACTATTATTGAGGTAACATTGCTGTTTTTGTTTGTTTTTTTGTTTTTTTTCCTGTACAAATTAATGTCCTTGCTTTCTGATAATGAAAACAACAATGTGAATACCTGCTTAAAAGTTATTTTGAAAAACTAGTTTAACTTGACAAATGAAAACATATTCACACTCTTCTCTTCGCAAAAAGCACAGAGCATTTTTTAAAATTATTATTGCAATATTTAAACTAAAAGAAAAATATTAAATTAGGTTATAAAACTATATCAAATGAAGCCTTCCCCCTTCTCCGATTTTTCATGGACCATATACATTTTATTCAATTTAAGTTGAAGCTTAACACACTCTGAAATCATGGATATTAAAAAATATCATTAACTGAAGTCACTTTAACACAGAAATCAGGCCTGTTGCTGAAAATGAAACACTGTAAAGTAACTCTGTAGGAGGAATTTTCTTCTCCTTGTGTAGTGGCACATTGAGGTAAGAGGCTTTGAGAAATCTTGACCCACTTTGAGAAATCTTGACCCACAAGGGGTGAACTTGTTCTAGCTTCATCAGGTCAGGAACCGAAACATTTTTATTTTAGAAAATGCTTTATTGCTTTGATCCCTTTTGCATCTGCTTTGAGTCTGACATAAGAGGTTGGTTGGTGAACCTGTATCTTATGTTCACCAGATTGAGACAGAAAATGGCCAAAATAATAATAAATAAATAACACAATTGCATTGTTTTGTGAATTTCTCCCTTAATGTATACATTTATCACATAAGAAAACAAATTTCATGAGTTCACTTAGTTTTTTTAAATTTATTTCATTAATGCAAAGCCATATCTGTAGATATTCAACAGGAATAAGCAGGGATAATGTTAACAGGATATTATGACATTTCATTTGTAACTTAAGGACCAGGTTCTCACAATATGTTCAATGGAGGTGATTTATGAAAAAAATGCAAATTACTATTTCCAAATCTTTACTGAAACTCACATTCGTTGATCTCCATCTCAAAATGAGAAGAGGGCCTCCTCTTAATGCGGATGTTGTTGTTGTTGACACCATAGCTTCCTCCTGATGGTCCCAGGTAGGAACTAAGAAATTATAATACACATTAAACAATAAGCAACATAAATTATATGCAGCAGAGGTTAAAAAAAACAGTTGGGATCTTCCACCACTTGTAAGTTTAGATGCTGCTACATAAGTATAGTGAAGTGGCATTAATAAAGTTTGATTGAAATAATCATGTCCCTCTCAGCTCTCAAAACTCTTGGTTATCATTATATATATTATATTTTTCTTATGCATTTTCAACTATTTAAACTAATAAAAGAGTGGCAACTGCCTTATTCCCACACTAATTAGGTCAGCCACAGAATAGTCCACAGTGAAAAATAATCTACTTTCTTACTTAGTCGGCAGCAAAATTGAGGAAATCGTCCTTTGTGGAACAGAAACTAACGTAACAGGCGAGCTTTAAGCTGAAGGCTTGATGAGAAGGACCAAACAGGTGCCATGGTACAACTTTAAGATCTGCTGTTCTGCCGTTTCTCTGTGCAGTTCAGGCTCCTATCAATCACAGCGGGAAACTGTGAAATCCCAGCAGTTTGAGTTTTTATGTAAAACAGAAACTTGGCATTGCTACTGAGTGTGTTTATCATTACAGCTCACATATCTGGAAGTTGCTCTCAACTGGTGTCCATAATGTTGGGTACTGCTGTTTCTTTCTAAATTGTCTTTTTGTGTGCCGTTATTGAAGGTGTATTTTTTAAATGCCTAATATACAAGTTGAAGCAGCTTTCAGAGTTTGAGGCTTGATTTATCTGTGATCAAACATCCTGGCCATATCATTCATTTGTATTCTTGACTGGATTGTCAGAAAGAGGCTGTTTTGCTGTACAATTTGTAGTGGAAATAAGAGATAAACATAAAAATATCACTTTGAAATGTTATTACCTTCATAAGCATCTAAATTATTTCAAGTGGAACATCTGGAAGCTTTTTTTAAAGGTGGTACAACTTGCAAGAGTAGAGAAAACAGAAAAGTGGCAGAAATTATGCATGTATTTTTCCTACTTTTTAATAAGAATCTGGAAAATGTGCAGATTTGCGCTGAGCTTCCATCACTCTGATACTCCTGACTGAAGTAGAGTAAGTGAATTAGTGAGTCCACCTGTTTTAAAATTACTGTTAGTATGAATCCAGCTGTTCTGACAAGGCCTAGAAAGTTCGTTGAAGATTATTACAGCACCACGATGAAGACACGGAGCAGACAAGTTGAAAGTTGTTGAGAGTTTTTAAAGTGGCGTTAAGTTCTGAAACAATGTTCCAGACTTGAACATCTCTCTGTTTAATCCATCAGACTGCTGTCAGTCATGCACTCTACAAATCTGCTCTCTATGGGAAAGTGGAAAAAATAAAGCCGTTGTTGAAAGAAAGCCATGCAGGGGAGGCAACAAACGTGTGGAAGAACGTGTTCTGCTTGATGAGACCGAAATAGAATATTTTTGGTCAACATGCAAAAAATGGTATGTGTGTGTGTGTATAGTGGAAAACTAACTGCACATTGACCTGAACACTTCATCCTACCGCGGAATGAGGTGTCGGTCTCAGAGACATCGAGTTCCTGTAAAACTAACAACCCACCTGTTTAGAGCTGCTTTGAGCTGTTATAAATGGAACATTGACCAAAATATTTGATGAGTATTGATGGTTTTAACAATGACAAAATGTAATGTGTGCTTCTCTAACTATAACTGTTGAGAGGATGTTTTTATGCACTTTGAAATGCACAGATAACTGCTACACAAGTACATTTGATTAACTGATTGATCATGCTGTGATGATGCAAACGATAATATTTTAAATCATGGCATGTTTAATATGCTAGCATCATCCTGTCCAGACTATATCTGTCTAATCGGACTGATGTCAAGCTCTCTGGAAGTGTAAGACTAACTCTGATGTACAATGTGCCAAATCTGAGGTGGTAATCAGGCAAAAAAAGTTGGGAGTGACATACACATACAGTACATAAATGCAAAAGTCAAATCTCACCTGGTGAGGAATGGGTGTGTGGGGAGATACTGCTGAGCCAGGAGGGGCCCAGAAGGGCCAGCGGAGGGGCCTCCAGGACTTCCAGATAATCCTGACACTCCAGGACTGACCATGGTCAAACAGGTCTGCTGGCTGCGCCGAATGTCCCTGTGGGGTCCGTGGATGAGGCTGGGAATTGGGTGGAGGGCAGTCAGAGGGGTGTTGGGGAGAGGCAGAGGGGGCTTGCTGTGACCGAGGCTGATGACTGGAATGTGTGGAGGAAGAGGAGACAGTGAGGATGATGAGGGGACAGCTGAGGTGGAAGCTGCAGGCGGAAGGGGACACGGAGACGTCTTGGCTGGAGCGGGGAGGAGTGGCGGTGGGGAGGAAAGAGTCGGGGATCCGTCTGTGGATGCGGGAGCAGTAGAGGCAACGCTTTTTGATCCCTCAAGTTTTCCCATCTCGCCATCTTGAGCCGTCTCCCTGAGAGCGGACTGAGGCGGGTCGTATGCACCTGCTTGGTGACTGGTTAACACCGTTGTTAGGATGATGGGAGATCGAATCGCGGCTGGAGCAGAGATGTTCATATGTTCTTTTAGCTCAGCTTTGTTTGCGGGCTGTGGGCTTCTAGTGGGATCCAAGGACGTTGAGGGACTGTGCGGCTCCACGGATGCAGAGGACTGAGAAGAGGTAGAAGACGAGGGAGAGGAAGAGGAGGTGGGACGAAGGAGGTCAGGCGGGGAGGCAGGTGGAGCAGAATGTTTCAGTTTTTCCATCATGGTGCTGATGTCTTTGGAATAAAGAATCACTTATTAGCCTCGTTCTTCTTTCAGAAAGTGCACCTCTTTGTCACGGTTGAGTTTCATGTTCATCAGTAAAAGTCTGGAAAGGTGACTTCTTGTCCTAACCCTAACTCCACCAATTTTTTTCCAATGTCAGCAAGATGCTCTTTTGTGTCTGAGATGTTGTAGCTTCTTGTGTCTGATGACTTCCTGGTCTCTCTGAGGTAACAAACACATTGCAGTCCTCACAGTGCTGAACGAACTGGACTCGCGCCTTTACAACTGGATCCGGCGACGACGTACAGCAGAGTTTGATCTAAATTTAAATGTGTGTGTCTGTAATTTTCTTGCACTACATCCTAAGTGGCAAAGTTTATGTTCTCAACAAATCCCCAGGGACTGCTTTTCTTAAGACTGTTTAGCTGTCTGTAGCATGTGTGTGGGTGTGTGTGTGCATGGGTGTGTGTGTGTGTTGTCTGAGGATGTGACTCAAAATCTCTGGAAGGATTCGAAATGACCCAGATCCTTGAAGATTGGACTGGTATCAAAGAATCTGCCGAACAAAAGAAAGAATTAAAAACAATGTTAAGATACCCTTTTCATATGCTTGAAAGGTCAGTTCTAGCATTGCTGTTACTAAAACTGTCATCAAAATCACTTTGTTTTTTCTATCCTGGTGCAGCATTGATTGTGGTGAGCTTTTTTTTTGTTTTATTTGCTGAATACTGAGGAAAATAGTTCTACTATAAGGAGAAACAGTCATTCCCTCCAATCCACCCCTGCAGTGCGAAGTACTTCTAATTTTCAGGTTTTGCAATAGCAATTGTTCCTGTTTTGTCTTTTCTGGTCATCGTGACTTTAGTTTTGAACAGTTCCGTCTTTCTCTGAGTTGTCTAGGGACGACTCCTGCAAGTGAATTCAAATGAAATCTCTTTGCGGCGCCGTTAAATTTAAACACCGTGCAAAAAAAAAATCTTGGTTAAAACGAGCTTGGTGGAAGCTGCGCATGCAGAGCTCTGATAATAATCTCTCTGCACTGTAAATAACCGAAACCGGTTGCTCTCATCATTTAGTTTGTTTTGTACTGCAATTCAACAGAGCACTATTAAAATGAATCCTTTTCTTCTTTTTGGTGTTCCATATTTCTCTTTTTCTTTCTTTTATTTTTACATTTAACTATTAATGTTAGCTTATTGTCTATAATAAATATTAATTTTGAAATTATGCTTAGGTAAAAAATGAAAAACAGTGCAACTTTAAAGCAAAAAACATAATTTTTAAGAAAAAAAAATCGATATTTTTAACAACAGAAATTCTCTCGATGAAAATATTGTTTTCATTGCAACAATATTTCACTGGGAGTCTTTTTGAACGTCCCACCTGCTCCATATGGTGCGCTGAACACAATCTAATACTTCAAGAACAAACTGCAGACTTATTTCAATTCTGACTACAAATGTAAAATTCAAAAGGCAGCCAAAGTAATCTGATTACTTACTGACACATGGCGTGTGGTTCCTCGTCTGCCTGTCACGCAAAATCCGTCAGAGTCGAAATGATCTGAGAAGGAGCATGTTGAATGTGCGCAGCACTTAAACGCCGTCTCCCTCCTCCCTCTGCTCAGCCGCACTCCATGCAATCCTGTCAGCGTCCGCCTGTCAGTGTCTGAGGTCAGAACTGGAGCCAAACTGTCTGACATTACTCAAAAAAATGCCTTCCTACAGATGTGAATCCCCTTCAGAAGTATAAATGATATACAAGTGTTAATGTTGTAAAGTAACAGCTGAAGAGAAACAGACTTAACCCGAGGTCTCAGTTGAAGCATAAATATTTCTTTTTTCTTTTTCTTTTTTTGACGAAGATGAATTGAAAGCATGAAGATTGACAGCTCTGGTCTCTCCTTCCCCCCACTTTCTGTCCCTGTGTCACCCTCACCTATCTGTCTTTCGCCGTTCTGTCTATCCCAATCCCACTTCTTCGCCAAAAAGACACAATGATTTAGTTGGTTGCCAGAGTTCTGGTACTGGCAAAGGAGAGGTGGGAGAGCGAGGACAGAGGGGAGAGAAAGGGAGCCATGTTGCAAGGAGAGTTTTCCGCTCCCTGCTGGACAAGAGGATGTGCTAGTACAATGTGGTGGCTGCTGATAAGAGCCTCAAAAGCTGCCTGTGGTCTACAGATAAGGAACCACCACTCCTCCTATACCACCACCCCCCCAACACCAGTGCACACACACACACACACACACACACGCAACCCTACATGCATGTATGCACACAAACACGGTGCTGGACTGGTCAGTCCCAGACTTTGGAAGGAGTTGGGCTATTCGAGCTTGTGTTGCATGTGCCATTGCACCGACATCACATTATAGTAAATAGAGACTGTAACGTTTACAACATTCAAAGTTGGGAAAACAGTTATGAAAAGTTCATCTGGGTGTGTGAACATATCAGGATGCAACACATCTCTTATTTATTCTGAAGGTTATTCTTTAGGGAGAAATTAAGAGGAATGGCTTTTTTTGTGAACGTATGACACAGTCATTTTACATATTCATTTCAAATCAGAAACCAGTTCCTTTCAAATGCTAGTTAAAATAAATCAAATGGAGAACATGATCTTTTTCTCTTTTCTTTCTTTATTCTTTACAATGTAGCTCTGAGTTATTGGGGGTATCCACTACTACATCCAGAGATTTAGCCTTTGTGTCACTCTTCTGTATGAAATATATCTAGCTTTGTCAGATTAGATGGAAAACATGCTTAAACAGTAGTTTTCAGCCTTTGAACAGTTTCTTAGTTGAAATTTCAGGACTGGATTTTGGCATTGATGTGAACCATTTTGGTTTTGGTTGTAAGTTCAGTCTAGAAGGTGAACCTCCATCCTAGCTCAAGTCTTTATCTAAATTGTTGAAGAAAACCAAACTTACAGTTTAAGATTTTTTTTCTGCACTTTGCATGTTGACTTAAATTTTTTTGTTTTCATGTGAGCACAGTACTTTCTTCCACATGTTTGAGTTATTCCCTTCATGGATTGCGGCGAGCTGCAAACAACACTCATTCAAATCAGCTCACTCTTTCTTCATAGAGCACATCTAAAACAGCACAATACTGAAATACCCGGATGCAATGCTACTTGACATGCTACTGGCTGGTGCTAGGAAGCACATTTATTTTCCTTGGCGCTAATTGGCTGAACTTAAGAATAAGGAAGGCTGTAGATAAGCTTCTGCTGTAGTGTTTAATTGGTTTCTACTGTGTGTATGAATGCATACTAAGGTATATTTGGAGTCTGAACTATTAAAAGGGGAAGTTGTAAATGTTTTTACAGGAGGGCTCAAGTATTGATGGATTTCATCTATTTGTGGAAGGCTGTCATCCAAATAGTGCAGTGTACTACTTTTTACACAGACAAATTAAATACATTGAAGGTTGTGGTTATAACACAACAGACTAGGAAAAAAATAGATGTTAATTATTTGCAAGGTGGTTGACCTGCAGATTAAATGTCAAATTGAGCTCCAGTGAATTAAGGTGTGTTTAATTGTCCTTCTGGCTATATAGTAAATAAATGCTGAAAAGAAAATAACCTATTAAAAGAAAAATCCTATATTTACATCTGTTTTACAGTGACACCAGTTTTCACTGGTGTTTCTTTTTTGGTGCCTCTGTGTTTCTATGACATCAGACCACACACCGCTGTCACTAATGACCAATACTCGAATCATCGTCATGGTAACTTTCCGCGCCGACAGCTCTGAACTTCCTTCCTCCGATCTATCCCAGAACGGCTCTCCTCGGTGCCGACCCGTTCCAGTTCTCCCCTTCCCAATCTGTCGCTCGCCGCCGCCCTCAGGGTCAGCGCTGCTTTCACGTTCCCCCAGTCATTTCCTCCTCAGACACATCGAGCACAAACATTATAGTGCCTTTACAGTTACCTGACCTTGAAGGTCATGGGAATGAGCACAGTTTAAAGAGCAATAAATCCCTCAGAACCCTCATCATCATCAACATCATTGTTTTCTCCTTTTTATCTTTTGTCATTGTTGACATCTTTGCCATCATCATCATCATCTTCATCATTATCGTCGTTACAAACAATAGCGACTGTGTCTGAATCAGAGTGCAGACAGCGTCTTTACTGGTTGTCACACTTTTGTGCGTCCAACAGCTGTGGTTCTGGTTGATCACTCCGTTTGAAAAGAAAAACGTTTTAGTGGCACTCATGCGCCTGCAGATGCAACAAGAATTTGCCTGTAATGTATAAAAAGCTCCCCGAGGGACAGAAACAAATCCTTTGGGATTAGACTTCCTGCCCGGTACTCAGTGTGAAGTATTGGACTGGTAAAACTGAAAATATACATAACCAGTTTGTTACAGACAAAGCTGTAGCTCATCTTTCTGGGTGACTGGTTGTTTCAAGTGTGTAGTTCTAGGGTTAATTTTGCCTTAATGCTACCAAATCTAAAGACTAAAACCAAATGTCATGAGCTAGAAATGGGGAAAAAGAGACCAACAGAATTTTAACTACAAGATATTCAAGAAATTTACTAATTCTTTTTATTTTCCAATTATAATGAAACCTTGTTAAAGCTAGTCACTTTGCAATTTGGGTTTCCCCTCTTCCAAGGGTACTTCTCTGGAAATCTCAAGTTTCTCTAGAACAAACACAAGGAGAATTGTTGAGTTGCTCATTAAGGCCCAGCTTGAATGCTCAAACTGCAAACGGAGAACAATAATAGAAACAAACGATAACAGACAGCTTCCGCTTTTCCCTTGAGTGAGGAAGAAATCAAGAGAGGATTGTTGTAATCTCAGAGCGACGCTGCTACGCCCTCCTCCCAGTCACCTTAACAGAACTGTGTGTGTGTGTGTCTGTGGGGATTTATGAAGAACGCTGTAAAGTTTATGAACAGACAATTCAAACTGAACCTGAATTTAAGAGGACAAAAAGTAAACTCTCAAAAATGGAGCATGTTTTCTCATGACTGTTTTGAAATAGTTTATTTTAAGCTAAGAAGACCAAGCAGCTTTCATTTCTGGATAGTCTCCAACTTTTGATGTCCAAAGTCAAGAAATATATAAAAAGTAAGCATAAGGTAGTTGAACCTGTAGTTGAACGTTTCTAAATACACTGCCCAGATCAGACAGAATTTTGAACACAAATTAAAACAGTACAAAGTGAGTAAGCAATCTTAAACAGACTAATTTTGAGTTTGGATTCAAACAGAGGCAGAGAATCGATGTGATGAACGCGCAGAGGTAGAAAACTCCAGAGTTTGGGAGCAGAGCGGCAGAAAGCTCTGCTCCCCCGTGCTACTGAAGGAAGAGTGACACAAAGAAAAGGAGAAAGATCTAAGTTTGCTGGAGGAAGGATAAATATGAAGGAGAATAGTACATTTCCTGACCAAAAAAACCCTCCAGAAAATCATTCTTTAATAAGATTTCTTCAGAACCTCCTGGGCCTGTGAAGCAGAACTGAAACCGATTCAGCAGTCGAACCAGGATTCCACAAAAGTAGAAATAAATAGACCTATCCCAGTTTAGCTTTCATGACTAAGAGTTTTCTCTGAATTAAGCTTATAGCAGATTAAGCTCCTATTAGAATGATCCTGAACTAAACGTTGGGAAACTTTGCAGTGGAGCTTTTTAAGCTATATTACAAGTAAGACTTTAAAATGATCTTGCAATCTCACAAATAGTGACCGTTGGTGTTTTCTTCCATTGGAATGATAATAAATAAAGCAGGATAAAGATAAATAACGCTTTTTCCTGTACCAACTCGTGCAGTAATGTATCATGGGAAAACAAAACACAAGACATGGTAAGAATTTGGGTTGTCACACAAATTTAGTGCCATACATAAACAACTTCAGTTAACTCAAATCGCTCATTTAAGATATTTATCATTTCATATAATTTAAATTTTTTAGGAGAAAATTCTGTCCATGCAAACCTGTTTATATGTGGAAAAAGTATTCGTTCCCTACAACTAAAAGCAGGTCAACCCAATATTGTGGAAAAAAAATATTTTTTTTTTCGTCATCGAAACCCGATTTGGTCAAAGGTCATTGTTAAAGAGACTAGTTGTTCAGAGTGCTGTATTCAAAAATAATCATTGAAAATTGAGTGGAAAGAAAAGCTTAAGAAAGAGTGGATGGAGTCAGAGCGCTATTCATTTATGACCCTTATACTGCAAAGTCAAAAAGTCAATGCAATCAGCTAGACTTATTTAGATAGATAACATGTAACAATTCCCAGCCTCCTGTCAGCTGCTGTATGTCTTCCTCTCTCCCTTCTCCCAAATTCCTGTCCATTTATTATAAAATAAAGCCACAATTAGTGAATGTGAGTGGATGAATGACTGCTTTTCTTGCAAAGTGCTTTGGAGTTCTCAGACTTATATATACTACCGCATCAATATTCTCCTGGGGGAGGGAAAAAAAGCTATTTAATTTTATTATTTACTCGTGCAAAGTAAAAATAAAAGACTCACCAACTTCCATTAATAAACCTGGACATTTATCAGTCAAATGGGTCAAAAAATATCAGAAAAATACATATATATGTGTATGCATATATATATATATATATATATATATA
>CAEGAF010079130.1:0-13841 GCA_903067075.1 Micropoecilia bifurca
TATTATTATTATTATTATTATTATTATTATTATTATTATTATTATTATTATTATTATTATTATTATTATTATTATTACAAAAACAGTTCGTTCATTCATTCATTCATTTGTGGTTCATTCATTTGGGGGAAGGAGGGCTACCAAAAATGTATCTTCCTCTTGAAACTGTATAGGGAGAAACCACACTCTGACAATAACTTTTTCTTTTTGGCTGAAGTTGAAATCTTTACTAGGTTCTAACTATAATCCTCCAATTTAACAGAAATAAACACTTGACAGCAATCCAGCCACTTTTCAGATTCATAGTACCTGGTTGTTCAGTCAAATCCACCCAGTTCTTAGATCTTAGCAACATTTTGCAGAACATACTGATGCCTCTGGTTGCCGAATAACTTCTAACCTGCTGAAGGTTTCAATGAGCCCATCATGCAGAAGTGGAAATAACACGATGAATAATGTGGATGTTTGTACACACATATATAGATACAAGGTGAACATTTCCCATAGGAAACTCTCGACTGGTTTTAGAGTAAGACAAATAACTCTCCTGGATCGGTACAGCTCAGTGGTTCCCACGTTAGCTTCATTTTGCAACCCACCACCGTAACGCTTGCATGCATCACAACTTCAGCATAAATACTTGCAGATTGTGCTCCTATACTCATGCATTTGTGCTGAATAAGGAAATGTTGTTGGACTTTAGCTGTTTGTTCAATTCTGGCTCAATTAAAAGGTTCCTCACGCAAACTCTGTTGTCTCCTTGTAGTCTTTAAGACATTTCAAAATAATAAATTAAATACATTTTGTGAACCAAACCCCAAATGATTGTCTCTTGTTGTTGCTGCACTCTCCACCCCCAAACTCTTTGACTTGTCATTAATTTATAATATTATGATAGCCATAACCTATGCTCTTATTATAATCATAACATAAGTTATTACAGACAATTTTCTGAAAAGAAACCAGGAATAATCTACTATTCTCATTATTTGATACCAAAGTTACAGTTACTTGTTTTACTTGTAAGCATCCCCACAAGTGTAAGTGAAAATATTCTTACAAGTAAACCAACATTAATATAAGTATTTTGGTTTGGGTCTTATTCAGTTACTCAAAACATTTAGACTTCATTCTTTAAAACTTTTACGCTTTGAAATAAGGAATAGTTTAAACTATTTTTATAAATCTATTTATAAAATTTCTATAAATAGAAAAAGAAATAGAAAAAGAAATAGAATTAAAGCAAAGTTTGCATGAGAAAACACACAATCTGATTGATTTTATTGAAATTTGAGTCTACTGTTCTGTCTTGACGTTACTTGTGTGATTAATTTTACAGGTAACTTCATGTATTGTTACTGTTGTACTAAAATCTCCAGCATGGGGAAGTGGGATGATCTCTGGTTTTCATGACACTCTGCAACACTGATAGTTTGTTGCAGTCTGGACTTGTGTTTGGTGGATGTGCTAAACCACATGTCTGTGGACCAACACTCCCATTGACACACACTGTAAGTTGAGAAAGCAAGGCACTTTTCTGCATCTCAAGCTGGTTTATAACCTTGCCTTATAATCAGCCCAGACTGTTTGCTGCTTCTGCGTCAGAACTGCAGTATTAAAATAAAAAAACTCACAACAATGTAACTCTCATCTATGACAGCACATGCATCTTTATGATGCATTTTATACCTTCTTCCCCATATTAGCTCTGCACCAAGAAAACAGACCCAATAAACACAAGGAAAAGCAACTCAGCTTAGATATAATCTGAATTTTGAATGTAAAAACATTTAGTTCGCTAAGCAACTCGAGGTGCACATGTAAAACAGGAAGGAAGAGTTATTTCAGTATCGTGGCTATATCTGGTCTGTTCGCCTCATTTTCTTCAGCAACCGATCCATCTACCGTAAGACCAACTGCACTTCGCAACACGACTGCTGTCAACACTGGCTGTCGAGTTGTATTTTATTTTTTGCATGCACTGGTTTCATACAGGAATTCAATTTATTTCATGGTTGTACTCAACGTGTAAAAAGCTGAACATATATCCACCATCTCATCAGTTTGGTCTGGTGGTTTTTCTTTTTGGGGTGTGGTATAGTGTGATCATGCCGAGTATTTCCCCTGTTTGTGGTCTCCTCGCTCCACCACCCCTCCTGTCGCCCCATTCTGCATTTTTTATGGGCAGTTTCTTGACCAGTGACCAGTATTGCCACAAATCCAGCAGCCATTTGCTTGCTGTGGATTCTTTGTGGGGTTATTTTGGGGTCGTCACCTATTGTGACTTCCTCTGCCTCTGTTTCTTCCGCGGTCTTTTGTATGGTCATTGGAAAAGGCAGAGGTTTCTAAACCTCCAAATTCATCCAGGTGAAAGACATTTGATCCTTTCACAGCTTTCCTGACCTCTTCTAAGGTACAAGGTCTAAAAACATACAAATTGTTTTCACCGTCCTTGTAGTGAGGAGTACAGTCGTGCTGCTGGGACTGCAGCCGCTGATACGGGGCAGATGGAGCTGCTGCAGCCGCCGGGGGAGAGGCGGCCGCAGGAGCTTTCGCTCCCTGCACCGCTACAGGAATGACTTTATTATCTTCTGTTTCTACAAATAAGTTTTTTGCTTGTAATTTTTTTTATCTTTAACCTTTTTAATTTGTTCCTTCTGGTCTGTGGCTGCTTTTAACCATAGTTTAGCACACCTCAGCTCATCCTCCTTATTAGCCCTTTTTATCACCGTTTTTTTTTATTTAAATTTGGTCCAGGTTCGTTGACTCGTAGGGAGTCCTAAGAACTGGAGATTCTTTTCAGTAGGCCAGCAATTAAAAATACCTTGTTGTGGTATTCCCCGCTTCAACTCTTTCGAATGGGAGAATCTTGCCTTTGCATCCACACGAGGTTTGCTGCTTACAACCCTACTGTTTTATATGAGGTAAAATACCGAGTGGTATTTAAACCTCCAATCACTCACACTTCTTTCTGATACCTTTCCCCATTTTTTATTATGTGTTCAGTGCTTCCAGGAAACCTAGACAGCATGTACCTTTCTTCCCCTTTGGGGCCCTCAGCGAGTGAGGAATTACAAGACTTTGTGGTTCCCATTATTTAAAACACTTGCAATTTTAGCTTCCGAACCTTGTATCATGTGTTCTCTCAGAGAAAGTGCCGTAGGTCAGCGCTCAGTGCCTTCTGAAGAACAGGCTTCTACTTGGAGCCTAGTTTCCAAGCGGTTCTTCACTTAGGAGACTAATTCCGAAGACAGAGAGTTTTACTCTCGGAGAGAGAAACACCATCCACTCCTTCATCCACACACCAGCAGAGCAGCAAATGACAAACAGTAATATCAGCACAGTAATGACAAAGCAGCAACATTCAAACGTTTTGAGTCTCCACAGCAATCAAAAAGTATTCGCACAGCACGTCATTTACTGATTAACATTAGACTGTATGTTGATTAACTATCGATTAATATTAGACTGAATATGAACTAAAGTAATAACAAAAATTATAATACTAAAAAATCTCTAACAGGAATAGTTTAAACTATTTTTATAAATCTGGAAGCTGGAAACTTACTTCCTACTCTCCTGATTCATAACTCTCTCTCTGCCTGACTATGATTTCTTATGATTAGATAGAAAAATAAATGGAATTAAAGCAAAGTTTGCATGAGAAAACACACAATCTGATTGATTTTATTGAAATTTGAGTCTACTGTTATGTCTTGACGTTACTTGTGTGATTAATTTTACAGGCAACACTGATAGTTTGTTGCAGTCTGGACTTGTGTTTGGTGGCTAAACCACAGACATTGACACACACTGTAAGTTGAGAAAGCAAGGCACTTTTCTGCATCTCAAGCTGGTTTATAACCTTGCTTTATAATCGGCCCAGACTGTTTGCTGCTTCTGCGTCGGAACTGCAGAATTAAAATAAAATACTCAAAACAATGTAACTCTCATCTATGACAGCACATGCATCTTTATGATGCATTTTATACCTTCTTCCCCATATTAGCTCTGCACCAAGAAAACAGACCCAATAAACACAAGGAAAAGCAACTCAGCTTAGATATAATCTGAATTTTGAATGTAAAAACATTTAGTTCGCTAAGCAACTCGAGGTGCACATGTAAAACAGGAAGGAAGAGTTATTTCAGTATCGTGGCTATATCTGGTCTGTTCGCCTCATTTTCTTCAGCAACCGATCCATCTACCGTAAGACCAACTGCACTTCGCAATACGGCTGCTGTCAACACTGGCTGGCGAGTTGCATTTTATATTTACCATATCACCGGCAAAAGAAAAAAACCTTGTTTTTTAATTTTGTTTGTTGTCTCATACTAGAAATTGAGGGGATACCTTGGCCATGCTGTTTTTACAAGCTGAACGGATGTTTTTGGGCTTCATCCTCTGCGTCTCAGGTCTGAAACAGAGTTTGTGTGTAGCAGGATGGAGACACAGGCTGATTCCTCAGCTGACACCAGTTGTTGTGTTACAGGGGCTCTGGGAGCAGAGAGAAGCATCTGCGTCCTGAAGGGCTCCTCTGTCAGTCTGCCTTGCTTTGCTGAAAATCCAGCCGCGCCCATGAGCTGGCACTACCTCAAGGAAAACAAAGAGATTTCTGAGATTTCTGCAAGTGTCACCTATAACATAACTGAGAACGGGACTCTGACTATCAGAGATATAAAGAAGAGTGATGAGTACAGCTTCTGCTGCCAAGAATCCAGCGGGGAATGCACCAACAGAACCAAGCTCCACGTCACAGGTACGCTTGAAATCAGATGTTTTTTAAACGTTGTATAAAAAGACAGAATTTTTTTCACACCGCCTGATGTTAATTTAGACTAAACAAATGTTTTGAAGTAGCTATGATTGTCAAAATAGATTTTCCTGACTAAGTTCCAAAATGCTGACTGATCAAGGGTCAAAGGTTCCGTATTAAGGCCGATGTAGATAGAGAAAAAGGGAGAAGTACATTTGTGTCAATTTTGAGATTAATCTCAAAAGTTTTCTTGGGGAAAAAAATCTTGAAAATGTCTCAATTAAATTTTTTTTATTTGCTTGAAAAAGTTTTTTTGGAGAATTATCTCTGAAAAATAAAAACTTAAAAAATTGAAAATATTCTACTTTTTGAAATTATCACAATGATTTTCTTTAACTCCAAAAGTTTTTTAAAAATTCCAGAGACTGATCTACAACATTTCTTAGTTTTTTCTAGCCATTTTTTGATTTCTCAAACTCAAGAAATTCCAGTGTTTGTTTTTTTAGCAGTTTGCTGGGTTTTTTGTTTAGCCAACTTCTTCCAACAGAACATGTGTAACTGAGCTACATTTTTAGGACGGTTACGTCAAATTTTCTGTTAGACATGAGCTTTGTCATTTGGTCGTATGCTGTCATTTCAGACCTCCAGGTTAAGGTGTTTCCTGCCTCAGAGGGACAGAAAGTGACTCTGATGTGCTCAAGCAGCTGTTCTCTGACTGAAAGTCCTGCAGCCTTCATCTGGTACCAGAACGGAGAGTTTCTCTATGAGGACTGGTCCCCCTGGTATCAAGAGCTGGTCAGCAGTGACCAGGCAGTCAGATACTCTTGTGCTATCAAAGGCTACGAGGATCTCAGAGCTCCTGACGTCTCAGTGGGTCAGTGACACCAGAAAACGTGATACAACGGGTGAAATAAGTAGTAAGTTATGTGAAATGAGACAGGGGAAATGTATTGAGCACACCCAGCAAAGAAGGTGGAAAAAGGCATGGAAACCAAGAGACCAATTGAAATCGATCAGTGATTGGAAAGCCATCCTGGAGAAAGAGCATGATGAAGCTCGTTTGCTACAGCATCACGTTTGGACAAATTCTGGCTGGTCAAGATTGAACTCTCTTTTTGGCCTGAACACACATCATGTTTGTGTGTGTGCACTGCACTTCACCCCAAAAACCACCAAACACCACCCGAAAGTATGGTGTTTGGAGGAAGTTTGGAGGTTGTTTTTTTTTCTGCATACGGTGCGAGCAAATTTCATGTAACTGAAAGGAGGATACATGCAAAGATGTACCCAGACATTGTTGAGAAGAATCTGCTGCCCATCTTCCAGAATGATGAAGTAGAAACAAGGGTGAACACCGGACGTTTCAACAAGACCGTGATCCCAAACCCAGAGCAGAGGAAACTCTCAAATCTGCTGGAATAGCTCAGTCAATCACCTGGTTTGAATTGGTTCAAAGCATAAAACAAACTAATCGTGTTCAATACTTTTTTTCCCGGGCCATTTCACATTAATACACATAACTTAATTTCTGTACTTATTTGTTTTGCTTTCTTTCTATGTAAGGATTCGTTTGATTGTCACCAACACCTGCTGAAAATGTCATATCAGTATTTCCTTTAGGAATATGTTTGTTATGAAACGTCGTATCATGTTCAACACTTATTTTACCTGTTGGATTATTTATTTAAGTTTTTTTTTAAACAAAACCAATGAATGCATCAAACAACAATTGGAAAATTACATCATGTTTATTTCCCTACAGACTTCATCAATTCAGACTGTTTCGGTGTGACGTATTCAAATTCAGAAATGTGTCCTGAGAAGCTGCAGTCAGCCGAGGGGCCCTGCTCCATCACGTACCC
This sequence comes from Micropoecilia bifurca, assembly GCA_903067075.1. Lineage (NCBI taxonomy): Eukaryota > Metazoa > Chordata > Actinopteri > Cyprinodontiformes > Poeciliidae > Micropoecilia > Micropoecilia bifurca. The sequence goes on from CAEGAF010079130.1 coordinate 6,619, forward strand.
CAGAGGTGACGATTCCTTGCAGAAACACACACCATCCAGTCTAACATGTAATAAGTTTGTTTATTCCCTCCTGACAGAAGTACGAGTTGAAATGCTCCCTGAAACGGATTACATCACGTTGATCTGTAACACTAGCTGCCCCGCCGCTGACGCTCACACCGCCTTCACTTGGAACTGGAACAGAAAGACTTTCATGGACTGCACCAGTCAGGACATTATGTTATTTAAATCTGACGACTACTTCTCCTGCGCTATTAAAAATAATGAATATATACACTCTGATGAGATATGTAAGTAACTTTTTTTTTTTGCCCAGATGCTTTCTGGATGGTGCATTATGGCCAATGTTGATAGAAAAAAGAAAAAGAGGAGTACATTTCAGTCATAAAATTCAGACGTTGAATTTTCAACATAATCTTGGAAATGTCTGAGCACAAAAAGTCGACAATTTGCAAGGAATAAAACTCAGAAAAAATATGAAAAAAGCAATGTTTAAGAGTCTTTCTTAAAGACTCATCTTTAGGAAAGAACTTGGGAATTTCTGTGTTTGAAAAGGGGAAAAATTGCTAGAAAAACATCAGAAATTTCAAAATTAATCTTGGAATTAAAAAAAAAGTTTCAGACATTTCTGAGCTCCAAAAGTTGACAATTTGTGAGTAAAAAGAATTCAAAATTTTTAAATTGATCTCAGAAACTTTCTAGAAAAAAAATCATGTAAGAGTTTCAAAGGTTGAAGTTCTGATATATTTTTTTTCTTGCTATATTGTCAACATTTGGTGCTCAGAAATTTCCCAGATCTCTATACTGAAAGTTTCAAAAATGCTTAACTTTGGAAAATTGGAAAATTTCCAAAAGTTTAAATTTTTCTAGAAAATTAAGGAAATTTTTTCTGGAAAAGTGTTACCTACAAAATGTCTCAGTTCAATCTAATAATTTGAGTTTTTTTTACTCGCAGACTGTCGACTTTCAGAACTCAAAATGTCCTTGATTTATTTATTTTTTTCTGTCGATAACGGCCCTAATACGTTGTCATTGTGATCGGTTCCCACTAAGCATTCTAATTTCATTCTTCAGGCACAAAGTCCGGAAACGTGCATTATCTCAGCAGGAGCTTATGCATTTTGGAAGGAGCTTCTGTAAACATTTCCAGCAAATACACAAGGCAACACTCAGCCCATTCCGACTTATCGTGGTATAAAATAAAGCGAGACATGAAAGAGGAGGCTGACGTGACCGTGATAGCAGCTGGAGGCCGGGTGGAGCATCACAACATGAATAATTATGAATACACACTCACAATCAACAACCTGATGAGGAATGACTCCGGAGAATACATATTCACTCTCAATAAGTATGATAAATGTGAGCAGCCTGACCTGCTGGGAGCGATCCTGGTGGTCACAGGTAGTACTTATTATTTATGCATTTGTTTGTGTGTTTAATTTATTGTATATTTAGAGCATATTTCATTTTCTTGCAATTTCCTTCTTGTGTTAAACATTAAGGGTAACACTTATGTTACTAATATTTAACACTTTGGATAAGAGTATCTTCACAACAAATAATCGATTTTCTCAGTTAATCAGTTAAAGAGAGAAATCATACTGACAAACAACATCCTGTAGGTTTTTGTTTAGCATTTGGAAAACTCTCCATCATTTTCCTTCAACTTCAAGGCCACATACCACTTTGTGTTGGTCTATCAAAAAAAACTCTATGGAGCCAAATTGGGGCCATAACGTTTGTTCAAAAGAAAAAAAATTGAAACTGAAAAAAAAAAAACTGAAACAAAACCTTGAATCCAAAAAGAGATTTTATAATTTTTTTTTCAGTCTCACGTCCTTTGTTTTTTCAGTTTTAGTTTTTTTCAGTTTCAATTATTTTCTTTTTTTGAACAAACTTCATGACCCTAATTCAGCTTCCGTTAAACTCCTGACGTTTGTAGAAGTAACGTGACAAAATGTCAAGAGCTCTGAATGCTTTCAGAATGCTGTAAAGTAGAAATGCACGATATATTGGCACCAACATCGGTATCGGCCGATAACAATCATTTTTTTGAACATATCGATATTACGCAGATAAATAAAACTGGGCCGATACAAACATCCGATATTTATTTTTTGTCCATGTCTGGTTGCTGTTTTTTTTCACCCCAAAGGTGTTGAAACGGTACTGAAATATATATGACATCAGTAAATATCAGTTATCGGCCATAATAGAAATATTAATATCAGATATTGATATCGCCCAAAATGTTCACATAGGTGCATCCTTACTGTAAGGGATATCAAATATTACAATACACCACCTTTACAAACTTATATGTTTTTGCTTTTTGACCGTTTCTAATCAATCTCCCGTGTCTCAACGTGTTCCAGGTCTGAAGGTGACCATGACTCCCTCCGACGTGGTGACAAAAGGTCAGAGAGTCACACTGACCTGCAGCACCAGCTGCCCTCTGAGTGAGGAGACAACCTACCTGTGGTTCTTCAATGAGCAACCGCTGAGTCTCAGCGAGGGCCACAACAAACAAGTTGTTCTAAAACCAGTCAGAAGTTGGCATGCAGGAAACTACTCCTGTGCGATCAGAACCATTCAGAACATCAGCTCGACCCTGGAGGTTCTTACCGTCAGAGGTGATTCAAGGATTGGCCATGTAAAAGTATATTCCGCACAAATGCGGAATCCATTAAACCCAGCGAGTTGAGCTGAAATCAAACGGTGTGTATTTATCTTTTCCGTAGACGGAGATAATACTGCAATAATGGCAATGAATATAACAAAACTGGTGTTTTTGTTGCTGCTTCCTCTTGTTGGATGGAAGCTGCACCTGATGCTGAGGTAAAACACCTTCAGTTATTTCATGTAATGATGCCTTTTTACCATTACGTTAACCCATTTAACTTTCATTTTTACGAACTAAGAAAAAGAAAAACTGCAACTCGCACAGCCAAGCCGAGTGAAAAAGTGGAAACCAAAGAGGTGATGACAAGCTCTCAAAGTGAAATGACTGTTTTTGTGTCTTTCTCTCGGCTAAGTGTTTTGTTTTTTCTCACAGGTGACGACGTCCCAACATGAGATAGTCCCACTTACAGACAGAAACCCTCGTCCTGAAAGAAGGTCGAAAGACAGGCAGCAAGACATTGTGTAACAACTTGACTTTATGGGATGTGGTATTTGAAATAAGCCCTGACAATAATGTAGAGTTCATAAAAAGAAATCACTTTTAGTTTTTTTAAGTGTCAAAGATAAAGTCTTTTCCGTTGATATCGCCTCTTGCTTATGGGGTGGATGTAACGTCTTTATCTGGAGTCACGTTCGAACGGCGATGTTCTCAGATCAAGAAAGATGATTGTAACCTTTCATTAAACAGGATTCCACAAACTGCTACAAACTAAGTAGTAAAAATAACATCACATTTACTAAGATTTTGCAAAGCCTCTGTTAAAGTATCTGAACTATTGGGACTTAAATAATGGAGACAATGTTTATCTTCTGCCATTTAATGTGGCCTTCCAATAAAGAAAAGCAAATATGTCAGAAGATAAAGATTAAGAAAAATCAAAAAGACACAACAGCCTAATTAAATAGGTGTGAACACCCTTAAGCAAATACTTGTTTAAAGCACCTTTTGTCTCCGTTTTAGCCTTTAATTTACTTTGGTAGAGTCCTTTTCTCACATCTTGACTTAGTCGTATATTCCTAATCTAGCTTTCAAAATTTCTCCATCTGAAAAAGAGTTACATGATCTCCTGTTCCTACCAAGCAGGCAATGCCTTTGCTGATGCTTAACTGAACTTTTGGTCAAACACTTCCAGTTTGGATCCTCCAGACCATTCTTTACTAACTTCTTTTTTAGAAGATTTTAGTTAAGTTTTCTTTTTAGAAAATATTCCTGAAATCGAACGCTTTTTCTCACTCCAGACATACAGAGCAGATTGTTTTCACGCAGAGAAATCAACCAGAGCTTGTTGGAAATTGCTGCAGCTACTTTAGCCGCTTAGCATGACAGTTAATGTTTGACATTTTTATCAATTTGGAAGGAAAAGAAAAAACGTCCAGTGTTTTCAAGAAAGATTTTCTCCAGTTATTGTTGATTGTCTCTACTGTAACATAGTGTACATAGTGGATTGTTTTGTATTCTTCTCCTGACTGATACCTTTGTTCAGTTAGATATTTTTAGAATTTCCATAGTTAACCATGGCTGCATCAACAGATGGCAAATATGAAAATGCAAGGAACATCCTATTAGGACAACTGAGCCTTATTTCAGATATAATTGGTGAAAATTCAATCAGACTGTATTCAGTCAAAATAAAGCATTACCTCAGTTTTTGTTCTTTACATAACTACGATTGTGTTTAATAACATTGTTTTTAAATATTAGCATGTTTGATATCAACAGATATTTAACTTAGAACAAGTTTCAACCATTTTGTAAGCAGTTTATTGTAACCATTCATTTAATATGCCTTTGGGATCAATAAAGTATTTTTGAGTTTCAATTTAATTGAATTTTAGGCAAATTAACTCATGCACAAATTTGCCAGTGTTCCTTCTATGCTTACAGTATGTATCATGTACAATATTTATATTTATGTATAACTGTCACGCTACATTTGAATCACACATCTCCACTGATTCATCAGTGGAGATGAATCAGTGATTCATCTCCACTGATAATTGTGTTTTGGTTAAATTTGATAATATACAAAACTGATTTACATGGTGTAGATTCAGACAACATTGTTCAATTATTTCATAAAGTTTATTTGAATTTAAAAATGCTTAGAGTATTTGTAATCACTTTTGCCTTATAAAAATGTAATATTACTTTTACTCGCCAAATCACACAATGACGATGATGTCACCTTACGACTTTTAAGAATTATTATATATTTTATATATATATATATATATATATATAGTTACATAAACAGTAACTAAAATAACATCAAGGCTTAAGGAAGGCAAAAGGGCAAAAATTACAAACAGGAAAAGGTTAAATACAGCAAATAAGGGCAGATTTCCGTATTTTTGTAACATAAACTACTTACCTTTTCCTACGAGGACTATTTTAATTTTTTAAGCAATTCCTGCAATTCCTTGAACTCTTTTGGGGACAATTTATATTGACCAATTGACCTAACCTACATGTTTTAGGAGATGAGGGGGGTACCCGGAGCACCTGGAGAAAACCCACGCAAGCACTGGGAAACATGCAAACTCCACACAGCAGAGATCTGACAAATCCTCTCTGTGAGCTGCAGTGCTAACCACTGCATCACGGCACTGTCCACTTTTTTTTTTCATTTCAAATTCATTTTAACGTTTGGATGTTTTATTGAATTGAGTTAGGAAGGGATCTTTTTTCTAGTTAGTTAAAGAAACAACAAAATCAAGGTTTAAATATTTTTATTTGAAGTTGTTTGCCCGTTCACACTGCAGAGCGTATACAGATCGCATTTACTGGCAGTGTGAGAAACCGCGGCAAAAAAAATCGGAATTGGGTCACTTCAGGCTGCAGTGTGAACGTACTCCAAATGAACATTTTTCTCACAACTCACCTGCTGGTATTTTTCTGCTCGTTCAGTGCAGCAACATCGGTTTCATACCTGCAGCTTAACTCTTTATATAAACCTTTAATCCTCTCCAGCTCGACCTGTGGACCCTTTTCCTTCTCTTGCAGGAGTTTGATTTCTTTACTCATGTTTTCCTGGATAGCAGCGTTCATAGCTGTCGAGGCGTTAAGAAGCGCCCTGTCCTTCTTTGACTTCTCCAGACGAGCTATTTTCTGCTGAGTGATCTGCAGCTGAAGATGTTCCACCTTTTGCTGCAGATTGGCTACATTTTAAACGTTTTGCCAACCCAATGACTTTCTCCTGCAGCATCTGGAACTCTTTTGACTTTTCTTCAATGAGGCGATCCTTCTCAGCTCTCAGTTAACAAGGCCAGGTGATGATTTTCCAGTTCTTTAAAAGGAAAATTCAGCCAATCACTTTCATAGGTGTGTTCAGATGGAGTGATGTAGCATACATGTGTGTGTGGTTCTACAAAAAAAATGAACAAATCCAAATTACAATCCACCGTGTACATCAGTTAACCCTTTTTTAAGCTACAAACATATTATAATCACATTACTTGTCTTTTAAGCCTTACCACTAGACCCAAAGGCCCTTATAACTTAGCTATATTTGGTAAGAAAAAAGAAACTTTCTTCACATTACTCCAGTCTTATCTTTCAGCTGCTAATAAAATTAGATAACGTGAAAGAGAGCAAGTAAACATAATAAGATTCCCAATTTAAGAGTAGAACCTAGCTTAGCTATCGCTTGTTCTGGAAAAATTGAGCAAACAGAAAATGTCCAATAAATACACATATTATCACATACATAGACTGTAACTTACCAGTTTTATGGACGCCCACTCTCATAAAACCACAAGACTACCTATGAACACAACTTCTGCTGGTCTGCACTGCTTCTTCAACAGCATTTTGAACAAAGTATTACTCACAAAACGGTCGCGCCACCTAGTGGCGAAGCTAAGAATTACAATACAGTCTTCAGAACATTTTATTCTTGTACTCTCCCTTGTATAGAAGTTGGCAACAATGCTGACGAGGAGCTTTGCGTAAATAGGCAGTCCTTTGTGTAAATAAGCGTTTAGGCGCTCCTTAACGGCTGCCATGGGAAATTCATGAATTCTTCAAACTTGCATGAAATGCACAAATAAGTACTCCAGGTATGTTTTTGATGAGGGAATAACAGCATAACATTATATATATAATGGATAGCAGCATTCATAGCTTGTTATATAATATATATATATTCCAACAGATCCATGTTTTCACCTCTCGCCCATTTCCGTCTTGTTCCAGTAGCCCATTTTTCATCAGGGTGCTCTGGTTCCCCAGCACCTGACGCAGACCTTGTTTGGTCGGGTGACGTCTGAGCCGGCATGTCGTGCTTATCATTGTCTCTCATGGTTTGAGGTAGGCCATATAGCTCCAAGGGTCTTGCCTAAGGACCCACACTGATAGCTCAATTGACTGTGAGCTATCAGCCCCAGCCTGGATTCAAACCCTGGTCTCCTGGGTGGAAGACTGGTGACTTACCCATTGAGCTAATCAGTCAGCTAATCAGTCAAGATGGTAATGGCGAACCAACCGGACATTGTGGTGGTGGATAAAGAACAGAGGAAAGCCATTGTGGTGGATGTAG
>CAEGAF010079141.1:0-36274 GCA_903067075.1 Micropoecilia bifurca
ATAGTATAGTATTCTTTGTTTATATATTGACTGTAGATTACAAAAAAGTCTAAAATGAGTTGCAAATACATTAAGTCAGAATAGTTAAATAGATTACATTACATATTACAATTCAGTTCTTACTAAGGCAAAAGTGATAAATATTCACACAACATTTTGATGGAACGTTAAGTTATGCACGTTAGAATCAAAGGGAGCTGGTGATGTATTCATTTTCTCAGAGGAAGACTTGATTTTAACTTGGCAGAATATTTTAAATCTTAGGTACAACAGAGTCGATTTCTTTTATTAATCACTCTTTTTGCCTTCAGTGTACATTCAGATTAAATGGGACGACCAAAGAGCAAACTTTGTGCAACCATTAAACTTAATGCAGTAAGTGATTAAGTCTCTCCATCAGCAACATTCTAGCGATACGATTACAGAGGGAATCGTTTCACCCGTCCTGGCCGTACCCCAGCAGCTTGCGCTTCCTGAGGATTGGGTTGTTGACAGAGTTCAGAGGCTTCAGGCTGACGTTCAGGTCCTGAATCCTCATGTTGGCGAGCTGCTCGGCGTGGGCCTGCTGGATTCCCGCGACCACGGCCTGCACAGAGAGAGATCAGAGCCACGATTAGAGCCATGAGGTTTTAGTCGAAGCGCTCCCCCTTGTGCCGACAGAAAGCTGTGCCTTGCCCGTTTCCCCAGCCATGTTTCGCTCTGCTGAAGGCGAGTTCAGACACGAAGGTTGACGAAAGAGAGAAACTGTACTTTGCAAACCTTCTGCTCACCAACTCCTCTGACGGCAACAGTGTCATCATCACTTAAAAGACACTGAAAAACATTAATGGTCACTGTGTCACTTTAGTCAGTTTACCGTCACGGAATGCACACTTTAGCATCTTGATTTTAAAAATGCAACACTTTCCGAGTAGAGCAGATAAACTACAGCGTCTTCAGAGGATGCAAGCCACACTTTAAGGTTTTAACCACATAAAACCGTTATGTGCCTTTTTGTCTTTTGCCACAGCTACTGTTTGTTTAAAGTGATTTATAAATAAAGTAGTAAAACAAAAATCCATCTATTGTTAGAACTGTCACAATAACAGATTTTACGGGATGATAAATTGTCCCAGTAATTACTGTTATAAATGATAATATTGTTGATTTGAGATCAGTTTTAAGTCGCCCTTTTCAAGACTAATAAACTTTAATTTTGTCAAGAACACTAGACACTAACTGGAAGATATTTTAAACATCTAAAGTAAAATACAACAACCAAAAACAGTGAACAGAAATAAAAACACACACCTTAAACCTTAAATAAAACGATCATGAAGCCTCTGCAAACAAAACTGATCTTCAAAAATTATTGATCATCACAAAGGAAATCATCAAGCTCATTTTAATGTATATTACAAAAAAGTCATTAATTGCTTATTGCGACAGGCTCATGTATCATTTCTTCTTTGATTTCACAATCCTGCACAAATACATAATGTGGAATTTGGGGTTGTAGTTTGGGGCTGCATGAACATTTCAGCAAGGCACTCCACCGACTAAAACAGTAATGCTGCATCGCCCGAAATGTTCCGGCCACTGCAGCTTCTAACTCGCCTTGTCCATCATCATCTGTGCAGACGGTAAGACGTTGTCCAGCGCCTCGGTGCAGTTCAGCCAGGGGTGAGCCAGGACTCCTTCAATGGTCAGCCTCTCCTCGGGCTTTACCTTCAGTAGCCTGCACACACAAAGCAGAGAGGAGAGGTAAAAATAAGTGAAAAAGACGACAAATGGGCAAATATAAACGTGCTGGAAAAGTCAGCGTGAGGAAGAAGAGGTTGGACTTTTTATGGGGTTTTTTATATCATTATTAAAAAAAGTCTTACTTGCGTACAATGTCCTTGGCCATCTCAGAGATCTGGCTCCACTCGTCTTCTGGGAAATCAAAGCTGCCCGTCATAATCTTCTTCCTCATGTCCTTAGGAATGGTGCGGCTGTGGTGCTTTGAGTAGAACGGAGGATAGCCGCACAGCATTATGTAGATGATCACACCCAGCGACCACAAGTCACAGCTCTGCAGAGACACAAAATAAGCTTTTCTTTCCGTGTGCATTGGCAACAATAAATGCGCAAAAATTAAAACCAGAGATTTCTGCACCTCTCTTCAATAGGAGACATAAATAAGTCTATATTTATATTATGTACTAGTTCAGGGATTTTTTTATACCATCTATAACTAGTAGCATGTTTTATAGATACAATAATTTAAGATAGATTTTGATCCTGAATGTAAAGAAGGTTCACTCTGCCTGTAAAAAACCTGATCAAGTAAAAGCAGCATCCAAAAACGACTGAGTTTTTCTTGCAAATATTTTTTAATTTATTTTCTCATCAAAACTTAAACACTGATTTGAATTTACACTGCAATGCTTTTACTCTATACTCAGCTGAAGTGAGTCTCACCTTGTTATATGTGTAAGGAGTTGGTGAGGTAGGTATAATTCCAGACTTTTCCTTCTGGTGTCTTCTTTGAGCCTCAAGTACCTGAACAGAAAATCTGTTATGCATCTATCAATTATTTAAACTAAAACCTGAAATTATTATTTTTGCCCGTTTTGTACCTGAGGTGCTACGTAATAAGGAGTAAACTGAGGGGTCGTCAAGTCTCCTTGATCGATTTTGGCAAAGCCAAAGTCACACAACTTCACAGGTGCGTCCTGCAGGGGAGAAAAGGAAAGAAAAAGTTCTTATACAATACGTCTCAAATGCTTTAATATTAACAAATCAATCAATAAATCATCACAAAATTGATTTCAGAAAGTGGAGAGAAGTAATAAAAATAAATTCCTTGAACTTTGACAATTATACAGCCGTCACTTTCTGAACTTGTGTGCTCCATAAAAAGTTCCCTAAACGATTTCCATGTCGAGATGGACGAAGGAATGGATGAAAGGATGGGTGGAAGGATGAACAGATTGACTCAAATATGGATGGATAATAGTTTTACACAACAGTAAATTTAACATGATGGGAAAACAGAAGTGGCCGACAGAAGCAAATGTGCAAAAAATAAACTGCAAATTGTGCTGTTTTTTGCACATTTTCCATCTGTCAGCCACATTCTTCCATCCAATCATCACCCAACCTAAACTTTTTCTTTCTTTCTTTTTTTTTTCCTCGAATAATTCCTGAATTATTCCAAACCTGGACGTCTCCAAATAGCTTTGATGTTAATGCAGCTTACCAGAGAGTTATCTTTGAAGAGCAGGTTCTCTGGCTTCAGGTCACGATGTGCAATATTCAGGGAGTGACAATGAGCCAATGCTTGGCTGATCTACAACGGGACGACACATAACACGCACGCGCGCACACACACACGCGCACACACACGCACACACACACGCACGCACACGCGCACGCACACGCGCACGCACACGCGCACGCACACGCGCACACACACGCTCCACTTAGTGAGTTGAGCAATCGTGGTGTTGAATATCAGGACTCCACTTACCTGTTTGGTGACCTGACTGGCCATCTTTTCAGTAAAGTGCTTGTGCTGACTGATTCTGTGGAAGAGCTCGCCACCCTCCATCATCTCCATAACAATCAGGAGTCTTGCTCTTTCACAAAAAGGGATTTATTTGGAAGATAAAAAAGATAGGATAAAATAGATATATAAAAAATGTGTACAGGTTAAGAAAGAGTTGTCCAATGTGCGGCCGGGGGGCCTTTTGCGGCCCTTGGAGTGATTTTAGCGGCCTTTGGACGCAATTTAGGAATGGTTTAAATCCAGCAAATGGAGCTGTTAAGAGTTTTGAAAGAGTTCTCATTGTTGTTGGGAAGAAACTAAAATTGATTTCTTCGCCAACAAGTTAGGAAACTAAAACTCTGAGATCTTTTCCTGACCTTTTTAATTCAAATAAATGTTAATTTGTTTCTTAGCAGGCAAAAAGGAAATAATTCACTATGTAATTATTTATAAAATTAGCATTTCTTACTGAAAACTTGGTGATTCTGGCCCACAGTGCAAAACGTTTGGACAGCCCTGGGTTAAGCCATTATTACCTTGGACTGGACTCGTGAGGGAACTGGACAGTGTTGGCGTACACCTCCAGAATTTGCACGATGTTCGGGTGGTTGGCACACATCATGTGAAGACGCACCTGCACAGAAGAGAAATAAATCTTACATCGAGACGATGTTAAAAGAGCCAGAAATGGCTGTTAAGTGTGTCAAAGTCTGCATCTTCCTGTCAGCCTGCTTTCACGGTTCATCAGCGGGAGTCTGAAGCAAATCTCTGTTTTCAAGCTGCTTGATCAAAACAGTTTGCAGCTAAATGACATGATAGGGCTGTTAGACACACTGTGCGCTGCAGGAAGACGATGTTGGGGACAAAGACGCTCTTCTAAACAGACCGAGGCTGAGAAGAGTGAGTGGCAGGGAAAAGAAAAACAGGAATTAATCAAGACTGATAACAGGCAGAACAAAGCATGCTGATACAGCCAGAGGCGACAAACAACAGGGATTAATCTGACCAATGACAGAGTCCCAACCTCATTTCTGGCCTTGGGGCGATCAATGAGGATTTTCAGGGCCAGGCGTTCCTGACTCGACTTCTTCACACACACCCTGGACAGGAGGGAGAACAGAAGAGTCAACAAACAGGTTGCGCAACATAACCCACACGGCAAAAAACACAAGATCTTTAAAAAAATTATAGTTTCACTGGCTGAATATTTCATTCATAATATGGGAAAAATGTGTTGTCAGTCGAACTAGTACTTTTTAGCAATATTACAACGTTACTGACTTAAAACAAGCTCTTATATCCTGTTGAAATGTTAGTTTAATCTTATTAAGATATTTTCAGTAGAAATTAAACCAAAAATATTCTCAATTTTGTGTTTTTTCAGTGCAAACATTTAATAACCACATGGTTTACGTACAGAATTAATGCAGAAGTTTCTGTACCTTAGTTAACTTTCACCATATTGACTTTAAATCAGTGATGTGAAAAAGCATTCGACCCCTTACAGCATCTCTCGTTTATATTTTTGTCACTAAGATGTTTCAAATCAAATTTTAACAAATAAAAATAATTAAAACTAAAGTAAAAAAAGGTAAAACTTGGTTGAAGAAATCAGACTGAATAGCCTGTTTAAGGTTACATCACTGCATTTTAATCATCTTTAACTCTTGACTTTGACTAGGCCACTTGCTTGTTCTCTTAATTTTCTAAGCCTTGCAGACAGGGGTGGATTTGCTGAAGTGATTTGAATAATTATTCTGTTGCATAACCAAAGTTCCCTTGAGCTTAAGGAACAAACCAATAGCCAGACAATCTCACTTGGGATTTTCTGGTTAAACCAGAATTCATGTTCGCCTCAATTACAGAAATGATCCCGATCCTGAAGAAGAGGAGCAGCCAGAGACCATCAACACTGTTTGACTGTTTTGTTTTGTTACTGAAATTCTGTTGAGTTGTATTTTGAGATCTTTTAGCCTACTTCATGCTGCCACGCAGATCCCATTTCTTGATTCTGGAAGCAGGGAATAACCAGTGTTTGTAGAGAGACTGAACTCTGCCCTCCAAACTGTGAGTAATCACATTTAGGGTGGATGCATAACTGGGGGATAATCTCGTAATTCCTGTTGGACTCAAAACTGCTTTCTCAAGTCGTGAAAACATTTTTTTGTAAGTAAAAAAAAAAAGAAAAAAGTGAATAGATTCAGAATCAGATTCAGTCAAAACTGTAACAGACAGATGGGACTAAAAGAAAACTGGAGATGAGTGTCAGCAACGAAAAGCCTCATTGGTGCATCTTCACTTTTAATGATCGTCTTTATCGTCTCTTCCTGCTTTTTTTTTTTCTGTTGATGACACTGAATGAAAAAAGGCTCAACTCCGGTGCTCTCCACTGACCCTCCCTTCCTATTTCCTTAGTGTAATGTCCAGCATACATTACACGAGTTGTCGACCCATTTTCAAAACCTGAGAGACACATTAGCTGACAAAAATCTTAGGTGTAACAGTTGGATCGGTTCGATCGTGCTGTGTGATGTCCAGCCACATGGGCACAAAATAAGGCTACAAGTCCAGTTAACTAATCTTAAAATCAGGCATTAATCAATGCTTTACTAGAATCTACTTGTAATGCATGTGGCTATAGAGTCAGGGTAAAATCCTGACTTAATGAAAATCATTCATTATGCCACGTTAACGAAAAACAGCTGAAAACCTACCGGGTTTATCAACTGCATTAGCAATATGGCTCCAACTCCTCCCCTTGTCATTTCTATATTCTTTGCACGAAATGTTGAATAAATATTAATGTTGTTTCCACATATCATTTCCAATGTCCGCTGGACTTCGGGTTGCTGTTCCAGAGGTTTGGGCTTCCCCTGTTATTTCCCCTCAGAAAGCAGGAGAATCCGTGCTTTCTGATTGGCTACTTGTCACATTCAGCAGTAAGCTCCCAATCAGCTGCCACCACTATTTACCGTAACACAGCAACACACTGGAGGATGATCGGTTACGAAATCACCAGCGACAATCTTAGATTGGCCAACAATCTAAGATTATCATAAGGGGAAAATAGGGGCAAAAAATTGTGTAGTGTGAATTATTGCATTAGGTAGTCGGATGTGTCCATCTTCTCTAATTAAATCTAGTGATTACTGAAGGGAAATATTGTATACAGACTTAATAATCTACACTCTTTTGGATGAATCAAGTATTTATTTCCACTTTGACTTTATGTTGTTTAGTTTTTATTCACGTATGTTTTTTGTTAATGGAGATTGAGAATCCAACACTGGAACTGATTTAGTGTCCGTTCACACTGCAGCCTGAAGTGACCCAATTCCGATTTTTTGGCAATTCTGATTTTTTTTGCTAGGTCGTTCACACTGCCAGTAATTTCGACCTGTATGCGTTCTGCAGTGTAAACGGGCAAACGACCTGAAAGTGTCCCGCATGCGCAGTAGAGGGCGCTATAGCGTCAGCGTTCTCAGTGTTCTGCCAACCGCCATAAAAAGAAAAAGTGCTCAGTGTTTGCTGAAATAAACGTGGAGGCTAACGGTGGAGCTTAGCTTACATGTTTGAAGTTATCAGCCGGAGCAACATATTAACAAGTCAATCCTCATATAGTCCATCATGGTTGTTGTTTTTATTCCCGCTTCCGTGTATCAGGACGCAGAATAGTGAGATTTGTTGAGAATCAGTGACGTTCAGTTTGGATGAATGAAACCTGGACGTTATAGTCGCATTTGAATCGGATATGGGTCACATTCGAAAAAGAATCCAACCTGTGCTGTTCACACTGCCATGAAAAGATCGGATACAGGTCACATTACATCAAAAAAATAGGAATTGGGTCACTTCAATATTATCGTTTTACACAATAATTTTTTAGACAATCATTCAGCAAAATTTGTTATCATAACAGGCCTATCTATTAGCAAAAAAATTGTCAGTCCTACACTGTATTGATGTTATAGAAGGCTGAGCTTTTCACATCTTTCAGTACAAGGCTTATAGATTTACATGGAAGACACATCTTGTAAACAAATTCCCTTTAAACGGCAACCTTTGACCCTTGAACCCAGACTGCACTATTAAAGAATTACAACAGCAGACATTCTGCTTTGCTTTGGCCGAAGGCCGTTCCTCTGAAGGCAGAAGTGGCCCTCCTAATGAGTCACAGAGTTACACATCGGAGGGCTGTTGAGATTCAGAGCGGCGGGGGATTAAAGCAAAGGAAGAGTCATCAATGAATGTCAGAACAAAGAACTGAGTCAGAAAACACAAGACCGGATAACTGAGAAGGGCCCAAAAAAAGAAACCATGCAGGCTGAATCATAGCGGGTTTTTAGTCAGACATGATGAGGCGATTTCTCAGTTTTCTCACCACTTTATGCTAAAATGACACGCTTGTGAAATAACAGCTTGTCGTCTTTTGATCTGAATCTCCAATAGCTTCGAAACTCAGAATTAACAGAAGTCAGAGCAAGATTTATGACTCATATCCTTCATATCTACATTGAAGCAAATGAAAAGCTTAGAAACAGCACATATAAAGACAATGACTGAGTCAGTCTTTATCCTTTAAACGCTTCTAAAAGCACAGGGCAGTAATCACAGAAGAAGATAAGTGTAGCTCAGAGTGTGTGGGTTACAAACATGTTTATTTGTGCAGTAAGAGTTTTGACTACACGGTTACGTATTGAAGCAGGTAAAAGTTTAGCTTTGGATTCAACCCAGTAACCTTTAGGATGTGACACTGTTGCACCAAACACAGCAGGACTTAGACAACACAGACAGCGAGAGGGGAAGACGACATAAGGGACACAAACAAACCCTGGTTTCATAAACCCCTCGACTCTTCCTTGCCCTTTTTGTTTAATAATTTTCATTTTTTCCTGTGCAAGGAAAAATAAAATGCAAACATCTTTCATGTGTGGGAAGTAATTTTTGCAGCAGATTGTCTGTCCAGAAATCACAACAGTTTTTTCCCACAGTAACTGCAGAGTCTGCAGTGTGAAACAACATGTAACTCTTAACTCTCACCACAATATGAGGGTTTTGATGAATCGGTTATTAAATGCAGCCAGTTCAAACCGATGATCAGCAGCAACAAAGATTAATTAATCTGACTCTATAGGTCATTTAATCCCCAGTTATCTTTACTGACTCCTCATTAGATGAATAAAATGGCGGAGAAATGCTCACCTGACAGGTCCGCTGATTCCAGCTCCCAGCTTCTGTGTCCAGTTTATGATGTATTCATCCAAGATGGACGCCTCCTGTTTGAAAAGCAAACCAGGATGTCAAACGTAATCCATTATTCAGCAACAGTATTGCAATTACAAGCTGCAGTGCAAAAACTATCCTTATAGCATTATAAATGAATAAAATTTACTATCAGAGGTCTTCTGTAACCTTGTGAGACTGACTGAAGCAATGAATAAATGTTTACTGATGATTTCCAACCTTATTACTAATTGTTTGTGTTTCTCAAACGCATAAACAAACAATCAAAGATATAATTTGATTGACTCTACTGAGTTTGATAAACTCAGATAAAGGTTAGATACAAATCCTGTTTGTTGTTGGATGATAAAGCACCATTTCTATCATATTTTCCGGTTGTTAAGTGTTATTGTTGACGAAAAAAATCAAGTTTACACAAATTAACTTGTATGTGTTTAGTCCTTCAATGAATGAGTCACAGCAGAAATCAAGACCAGCAGGCTGTGATTTGAAACTAAATAGGAAATCTGTACCCGCTTGTAAAAGCCTGATCTGCTCAGCTGTTAATTTTAGTTTTTGTTAGTCGTTTCATAGTAGATTTTTAAAATTCAGTTTTCAGATTGTATGTGGTATAATTGACAGCCCTAATCAGAGCTCTGTTCATTTCTCCTCTGCAGCCCTTCGTTGTGTCATAGTTAAATATACTTTATCATTCGTCTAGTGTTATCCTAAACACAAATTAGTTCTAGACAATGACAACTTGGCTGCCAAAAACAAACGCATCACGAAGATTAGCCTCTGCTGCCAACACAGAGGATATGGAGGTGCTCTGAAGGAACGACTGAAATTGAAAGGATAATCTGAGTTAGGACTCAAATTCTGTGCAAATATTTTTTTAAACAAGCCCATTAAATGATTAGTTGTTTCATCTTCCTGTGAATATGTCAATCTTAGCAACTGGAACACAGTTTTTGCTGCCTTCACAATATGAAGGCCCTTTGAAGCCAGTTTTTTATGGAAACGGGCTGATTTTCAGCTTATTCGGCTGTTTTAAGTTCAAAAATACAAACTTTTTTTTACCCTTATCAGACAGAGGAAAGCTACCAGGTCAGATCCTCTGGATGCCGGTAGAAAACCAAGTTAACTATTTTCTGCATCTGCAAGGTTTTAAAAATTAAGTGAAATAATATTTAAAATATCTGAATAGAAACTGTATTTTCTACCATAAGTTTAGTTTATGTATGCGAGAGAGTGTTACAGAGCAAGATTTAAAGCAGATAGCAAGAAGGCTGAAGGTATCACAGGAGCAATGCTCCGTTTTACCAGTCAGCCTGTTCCTGTCAGGGAACATAATGGATTTGGAAAAGTTGGTGGCCTTAAAAATTAAAAAATAGCTTTCTTTTATGTAAGTCTTTGTGTTTCCATTGACCGCTCACATTTGTGCGTCTGAATTTCCTAACTTTGGTAGGCCACTGTTTTAGATTAAATCCCTTTGTGGATACTGGTTCTCTTGTGTTTAGTTTTTTCAGATTGATACATGCCACTGATGTTGCCTTACATCTGATTTTGAATTTCTATCAATCAGGGCAAGACATTTTTGCCTATGTTTTGTTGTCAGAAATGCCTACAGATCTGACCTGGTATGATAAATGAAATTAAACTCAGCTTTCCAAAAGATTTCATGAATTCATAACTAAGCAGCATCTCACCATTTGAAAACATTTTTACAAAACATATTTACAATTGTTTCCTTGTCTGGTTTTATTAGTAGTTTATTAACCTTATGTGTCAAAAAAGCAACAACAGAAAAAATCTGTAACAGGATAAATAGTTATTTATTCCCTGGCCAAATCAGTATCTCTGTAGATAAGAAACAAGTCACAAGACTGTGATGGGGGCTTCTGCAGTCCTGACAAATAGATACATGACCACCACAAACACAAAGGTGAACCAGAAAATTATCTGTTTTTCCACTATTTCTCCTAAAAGCATCGTTGACTTTTACTGCTGGATCAGATACTATTCTACAGCAGATGTTGATCATGTACCAAACTTTTTTTTATTACTATTTCTAAAAGCAACACTGAGATGTATCCGCTGTCAAATGCTCCATCAATGCAGCATTATTTCGGTCATTTTTAAACCAAATGTTTATAATGAAAATATGCGTGGATGATAAAACACCAGCTGCCACCAATCAGCACTTCCTTACCTTAATGAACTTCTCTGCATTGTTGTCCTCCGTCATGGTGCGCAGCTCCTGGAAGTCTAGGAAAGTTGGAAATAAGTCGCTTACTCTGATCCCTTCGCAAAGTTTCGGTCTCCCTGGGCAGAACCGGGGCTCGTTATATCACCACTAATGACAATATAAGCCCATCACAGCAAAATGTCACCCGGCCACCGATCAGCCGTAGCCGAGTCTGGTCCGCCGGGAGACCTGAAGCCCAGCACGTCAGATCAGGCCAGCTCGGCTCACAGCCTCGGGGTCCGACTCGCTCTTCCTCTTGTCCTGAACCCGCTGTGGTGACCATGTAGAGCGTCAAACCCCGAGCAAGGTCACCAGAAAAAAAAAAAAAGCCGAAGACGGGAGTCAAACGTGGACCGAAGCCGAGCAGCTTCGGTGGCGCAGTGAGCGATATTTTTAGCCCCCACGAATACTGACTCGGTCACTGTTAGCTCTGAAGCTAACAACACAGCCGCCTGCTTGCCGATTTTACGGTTTGTCCAGTTGATTGTAAAAAAGCAGACATGGGGGATAGGGTCTGAATAAAGAGAGATGTTTTTAAAATGACTATTGTACAGGAACACCTGGGGGGCTGATACGACACAGCGAGCACAGCGCGTTCCCAACGGCTTGTGGCAAAGACATAAGTTAGTTTTCTAGCCCTGCTTTAAGACAGAAATGTTATCATTCTTCATCAGAACAGAACATGGACACTGGAAGATACTGCGGCCTAATATGTTCGATGAAGCAGGTCAACCGGTTCTTTTTCCAGCGGAGGTCCAGACCATCTCTAGGCTATTTGGTTAAGTCCATAACCCAGACGGCGCTCAATAGGTGTCCACGCAGAACGCCTGATGGAAATTAATACCAACTGTGATGGTTGTTGTCTGAAATTGAAACAACATATATCGTCAGTCTGTAAGTCGATATATTTTTTTGCATCACATAAATTTATCGTATTATATTTATTTATTTATAGAATAACTTCACTGGTTGTTTTTTGGCATGTGCGAGGGTTCCTTCATAAAGACCCAAATTTCAGTGCGCGTTCAAGTTTACATTCAAGGGTTAATTAAAGGTTTATTACAGTCTGAACTCTAGTCTCAGACACAACAGTGTTATTTTAAATCCTAGAACTTGAAATAGTAAAAATTGATATGAGTTACCCAAATATGAGTAGCCAGTACTACCGTACCCTACCAAGAAATGACTCAAGTAAATAAAATATTCTAAAAGGGCTGGTACTGATTAACTGATCATAACATCTGATTTAATATTTATAAATTATGCATTCAGTATGCCTTCATAATATAAAGATATATGCAAATTCTATTTTAGACTGAAGTGTAAAAATGAATGCAAATAGCATGAATTCAAAATAAATATTCGTGTTTTTTAAATGTCCTTCTGATTCTATATCTAGTTATGCTTCTCTCTGGTTAACATGTAGTTGTTTTCTAACGTCTTTCAGTGAGCCTGTGCAACCTGATTTTGCTCTGCATTGCATCTTGTGGCGCTCCTAATAAATTACATTACAGTAAATCTTGTGGTTATTCTATGTGCAGCATGTTTTTTTTGTTTTTTTACCTTTATCATATAATTCCTTTCTGTAATATTTGTAACTTCTCTGTAATTTAACAGTAATTTTAATTAGTTGTGCACTAATTGCATCTTGTAACATATGTAACTAGTGTTTCAATTACAATAACTGAACTATGTAAAATTACCATTGTTATGTTCATGTCATTATGTTCCAAACAGTACAGTCCTTCTGCTGTATTTATTTGATTGCTTCCATTACTACTTAAAGACCAATGTTTTTACTAGGGCTGTGTAATAATATCGATTTTGCGATATATATATAAATATTTTCTTTCCTAGAAAAAAATCGATATTCGTCCGTAAGTATCGTAACATCCAACTGTCACCTTACTGACTCACTACTTCCTTCGCCAGGAGAGTGATTAGATCATCAGGCTTAGAGTGATTCCTTCAAGTGCTAAGTGTCAAGATTAAAAAGGTATCAAACTATTCAGAGCAGATACTTGGTTCACTTTATTTACTTTACAAATGTTTTCAATTATACTGTAAACTGCAGTTTACAGTATAAATTCTAAGCTACAGTTTATACTGTTTCAATTTAAAGAAACATGTTTTCTCACCACTTCTTTGATTCATTTTGTCCAGCTGTTGACTTTAAGTCTGTGTCCATGTCCAACCTGAGCCAGGTATTGTGTAGTTTGTGCTTTTAATCAGTTTTTAGTTAAATTAATTTAATTCAACTCTATAACAGTCACAAAATGTCACCAAAATCCCTCTGTGCCTCTAAAATCTTTCAGAAAATCACAAAAGTGTATTCAACTGTATCATTTCCTGAATATCGCAATATATATCGTATAGTGAGCAGAATACTGTGTATCATATCGTATTGTATCGTGAGATTATTGTATCACTACAGCCCTAGTTTTTACATTAATAATTTAGACTTGCTGTAGTTCATGATGAATTAGAGGAATCCGTTTATGGCTACTATTAAGTGTACACAACATTTCTTTGTGTTTATTGTTATCCGACATAGAAAAGACAATTTCAACTAATAAAAACACAGCATTCAAGATTAGATTGTTAAATCAGACTAATAAAAACATTTTATTGCAAAAATGGCTTGATGAAAAGCATGTTTATGTCAAAAGGTTATTTCCAAATGATACTTTGGATCTGAAAGACAAATCTCATTGCAACACATATTCTAATTTTTTTGAGCATGACTTAGTGGAAATTTGTTCCGTTTTTTTCTTGTTTTGTCAAGCATGTTTCATGTCATTACAGGATTCTTCATTTCAGAATAAAATAATCAGAGTAAGTGCAAGAGCAATTTTCAAAGGCTGAATTTATGCTATGTATGAAAAAAAATAACACAATCCAAAAGAATCTTTCCCTATGTGAAAAGTTGTAGGAGCTCACTGTCAAACCAGAAAATAAGCTCAGTTCAATTTTAGAAGCCACACCCAGTTTGGATAGCAGCTGGACTTGTACAATTAACAAAATCAGTTAAATATTGAGTCTGATACCATGAAGGAGGATACAAGATTTAAAAACATCTAAAGAGCTAAAGAAATTAAAAAACAGAGTGCTGTAAAAAAAAAAGATTATTGACATTGATAATTTGTTAACAAGCAATTTTTAAGGCTTTGGCACTGCAAACCACAGTGAACATCACTATCCACAATCAGTGAAAACATATAACACTGGTCAGTGCAATTAGATTTTTGCCTTTAACTTTACATTTTTTTTATTCTCTGCCGTTTGTGCCAGAGATGGCAGCAAACAAAATTTCTGCAAAAACCAAAAAGATTTCCAGTTTCAGGGGTTATTGGTTTATGAATATTTGTTTTGTAAAAAATGCATTATATGTCTACGGCAGTCATTAAATGGGCGCTTTAGAGTCACTTCTTCATTGGCCAGGCTTCAAAATGTGCCTTCAAATGAATGTTTCAGTGTCTTTATGAGCATACAGAACATATCCTGCAGTGCTCATGTACCAACAGGAGACGCTGAAGGCTCGTACTGTTTGTACATCTGTGTTTTGTGCGTTCGCCGGCTCACGTGGATGCAGCCACCGAGCCATTTAACGCTCACGGACTTCCTGAAAGTAGTGCCCAGGTGTCTGTGTAATCTTTGAAATACGCCAGTATTTATACATGTATATTGAAAATATAAATTAAATATGATCATTTGTGTTTTTATAGCAAAAATGAATGCCGTGAAAGTGGATGGATATTGAGTTACATATCATGAGCCGTTGCACCTTCCATATATCCCTCCGCTGGTTTTTGTCCCCTTTGAGACTGTTTTGGTCTTTTTGCTGATAGCAACGGAAAAGACCCGAGCTAGCTGTGAACTCTAATTTGAGATAATCCATTTTTTTGTTAGGCTTTCATATCACATTGACAAGCGGTGTGACGCTCGTGTTATTTTGAAAGATCCACTGAAGCGTGTTGTTTTTTTAAAAATAGTTTCCCCCCCATCAGTTTTAATAAGGTTTGTAGAGATTGCTAATTGGGCTAGCATCTGTTAACCAGCTAGCCTGCTAGTAGCACGTTAGCGAGCAGCCACACAACCACACGCCGCTTCGTCGTCAAGAAGTTTCCGCTCTACAACCGATCGCTTTTAAAGACACCGTCTTTTATGGGATCACCATGTCAATGAAGGCCGGTGGAAATCGAGGCAAGCCCGGCGGGGGCAACGCGGCTGGTGCGGCCGCCTCCGGTGCTGGAGGAAGCGGCGGGGGAAGACAGAATCTGGGCAGGTCTGTGAGTTCCTAAACTTAGCCAAGTAAAAAACGCAGTGAACAGATGTGTTGTGGTCGGCATTTCGTGTTGTGGACACAAATCCGTCTGGAAGTGGCAGTTTGAAGAGATGACACTCCCGTTAAGTGGTCCAAAATTAGTACGCGTGTTATGCGGGCCGTGAGACGTTATGCAGCTTCGCTAGCGAGGCCTGCCTGCCCGCACCGTCCTGTAATGTTACAACTTAAGGCCAACATTTCACCCGCTGCCTGTTAAATAACACGCATTTGTCATTTATTATTCAATTAAACAGCCGAAAAAAACAAAAATATTAACCACAATTTTATATTCGCTTTTTCCTTTTTTCTCTTCCCTTTAGTAATGACGCTGTTCGAAGTTGCTAATATCGGTTTACTGCATGAACCTGGTGCGGATTTGGTTGGAGTTAATTAGCCCATGTTTGTAATTCCGCACACTTTAGCGGTGTTGTAGCGGCTGCGGGAGCGGAGAGGCCAGTTTCCCCAACCAGCTGCTGCGTTTCTCCCCATTCAGCTGACTCTCCTACGTTACCGCAACATCTCTGCATCGGGATTGACACATAAATGACCTAAAGCGCGTCCTGTGGAGGGAGCAGCGGGTCGGTCGTTATGCTGACCGGCTCGTCAACCTTCACGTTGCTTTTCGTGGGAAATTAGTGTCCTTGAAAGCGTGACTTTTTGCCCACGTGTTGTCCCGTGACGAAGCTTTTACACACAACAAACACATGGATGTTGGTGTTTTTGTTTTTGTCGTTTTAATTTCGGTGGGCGTCTGTTTTCACCGGTCAGCGGGGCCACTACCCATTTATGGCGCAGGCTTGGTTCACTGTAACGCAGAGTGAGATGCATTCAGACCTAACCAGTATATTTCCATCTTTTACTCAAAATCATGTGGCGAATCGCCACCATTACTACTACTATACAGGGGTATGTGTGATGTTTTTTTTTGTGTTCCTTACTGACCAGCAAAAGGCGCATTTTAGAACAAGAAAGTTAAATTTTTCTCACCAGCTAAATTCAGTTTCATCCACATGCCATTTTATTAGGTACACCTTGCTCATATTATGTTGAATCCTTTTTTTTTTGAAGAAAAGATAAAACAAGGTGTTGGAATCGTTTCTCAGAAATGATCATAATATGTTTTCATGGCGTTTGCAGTAGATTTGGACGCTGACATTTGAATGAATCAGGCAAGGCAGTGTTTTTTTTAAGTCCGTTAGTTTTTTGTTCTTGACTGACAGTGGAAACATTTGGTGTGGTCTTTTGTCGCTGCTTTAAGGTTTGACATGTTTGTTCAGCAATGCCACTGTTGTCTTTCGATTATCTCAAACTTCTCGGCCCATTCCATACAGCTATCAATTGTGGGATATGTTCTCTTTTCCTTGCTGCTCTCTGTAATCTGGAGCAATGAAAATCTAAGTAGAAACACTCACAGCAGCTCAACTGGCCACTGCATTTAGAAATTAATTAATTTTCTCTTTCTTCCCATTCCGATGTTCTGTCTGAACTCCAGCACATTGTCTGCACTCCAGCCAGATCCGTAAAGACAATTAGTTGCTGTCATTTGTTTGGCTGATTAACTATTTGAGCTAACAAGCAATTCAGCAAGAGTACCTAATGGTAACAATAATTAAAATGATGAGGCGTCTAACCCCATTGACGTCCGCATAACCAGAAACAAAAGAAAAGAACTGCAGTGGGAATAGGAATGTAATGCAAACTAAAATGGATGAATGTGAACCAGGACTAAGTGCTAGTGGCTAATGATGTTCTGCATTGGATTCTTATGTGAGAATAACATCTAAACCATCTTAAATATTCTGCAGTTAATTGTTTGAAAACCTGTGAGATCTGATAATTAATGTGCTCAGTGATTAGGATTAATATTATCAGTTCAAGGCAACGACTTTATTTCTCTGTCATTTATGCTTTGCTATGCTTTCAAAGCGTGGGATGTAAAACTATTTATACAATACCTTTCAAGATAAAAATCACAATGTTCTTCGGCTAACAGAGGATGAAAAATACACAAGACAAAATGTAATAAAAGTAGATAAATTTTTTTTAGATCTTTAGCTGGCCTTTTAAAGGAAACCACTGAGTTTGCTGATCGCACATGAAAGGAGTTCCAGAGTCTTGAAGTTGTAGAAAAGAAATCTCTGTCTCCTTTAGTTTTCAGTTTTTTATGTGACACAATCCCGAGGTCTTGGTTGCAGGACTTCAGGGCCTTGGTGGTGGTAAAGGGACGTCATAGTTCAGAGATGGAGATCGGTTCTGTCTATGCAGAGTTTTCAAAGTCAAAACCAGAAAATTTAAATGCTGCACTTAATAATACACTTGGAGTAAATGAAGTTGGATTAGCAGGAGATGCAAAATTTTGATGATTTATTCTGGAGCCTAAAAGGAACATTTTGTGCAAACTGCAACCATTAAAAGGAGGTTTTAGTTAGACATGTGTAAAGTATATTGCAGCAATCCAAACAAAATGACTCAAAAGCATGAATTAAGATTTTCATCAGAGGACAAAAAGGAATAGAAGTAAGTTCAGCAATGTTTCTCAAATGGAAGCAACAGGATTGAACCAGAGAGCTGACATGATTTTTCAAGTGTAGGATCAGAGGTTATTCTGAGATTTCTTACAGAATATTTAGCTACATAATCAAGAGATTCAAGGATTTTATTTTTCAGAATTTTATTTTTTTCTGGTGCAATGACTAATTCAGTTTTTGTTCCCTTTCATTGAAGAAAACCACCAGCTATCCATCTTTTAATTGAATTAAAATACACAGTTGTGGAACTCCATTTGGAAAAAAATAAATATACAAGTAGATATGATCTGCATGAAAATGATGGGAGATATTCTTAAAAGATGGCAGTATGGGGCCAGCAATGGCCCCAACATGTCCACTAAAAGAGGTTGTGAAAGATTTGAGCAGATACAAATGGTCAGAAAGGTAAATGAATATATTTTTTTTGCTTCCGCTTTCACTAAGTTTCATGCAAGGCAACCATTTTCGAATTTAATGTCAGGTTTAGTTAGAAACCTCTGACTTTCCTTGGACTTGTGACTTCATGGAGATTATTCTGTTAATGTTTCCAACCTGAAAGTTAGAAACTTAAATTTCCGAGGAAAAAAATAAAATGCACAATTAAGCCATATCCTTCAACAAATCTTGCTTGAAAACATTGTTTTGTTTGACACAACACAGACAATTGTCAGGATGTCGGTACTGGGAAAATCTTCATTTCCTGAAGTGGTATTTGCTAAAAGAGGGGAAAGAAATTGAGGACCTTTGATATAAACCATCAGCTTTTACCATTTTTGCTTACATTTTATTTAATTAACTGGAAAATCCAAAATATCTTTGTGCTTGCCTATTGTGAACAGAGTTTCATGAAATATTGAACTGCAGTCATCGTCGTCGCAATAAAAGTATTTGGATCATTGCACTTGCAAATGACTGCCATGATTTACCATAGTAAACATTAGAACTCAGTTTGGAAATAAAAAAATGTTTTGGACTTGCCTTGTCCTCTTTGTGCACCTCTGATAAAGATCTTCACGACCGCAGCCTAAGGTGAGAGGCGGGGACAGTGCTGTGATTGAAGAGCCTGGGTCGGCATAACAAAGCCCTGATGGGATCAAGCCGAGTGGATTGCTTTAGATGAATGAGTCGTTTCCTTGATTGGAAGAATGTTGCTGTTAATCGAGGGGGATCTGACATCATATTTTTGTCTTTCAGGGGAAGACACAGTGGCAAAGGCCCTGCAGCAGTAAGTTAGCTCCCTATAACGCACAAGTTTACTCTAAAACACTTGCGCTTCATATATGTTGACCATCAAATGTTGTTTTTCCACTGATTGTTCTCGTAGCGTCTGTGTTTTGGACAGAACCAGATGTCCACAAGGTGATTTCTACTCACAATGTTTCTGCTCTTTAGGTTATTTTCAACGGTGTATATGCAAATACGAGGATGGTCCATGTCTTGACTTCAGTGGTGGTAAGTTTTACTTCTTGTCTCGCTCAAATTTAAAGGCCATCTTTGTAATTCTTGCCTTTATTATTATTAATGGATGTCTGAACAGAAGCAGCAAAGGTACAAATGAAAATCTATAGGGCTCATTCTTACTGTAAATGACTAGTGTCAGCAAAATGGCTCTTTCTCTTTTACCACATGCTGTTAGTTGAGAATGTCTACACTGCAGTAAACAACACTTAGAACAGCTTGTACCATAAGGAAGGCAGATCAATCATTTGGCTTCCAGCAGATGGGCTTGTTGAACTTGTTATTTCAAAGTGTATGCTCACATCGGCTGTCTGAGTGAGCAAGTCTTTCATATGGTGACCACTGACCGGCTCATCTGTTCACAGGGAACCAAGTGTGAGCTAAAAGTAAAAAATGGAGCTGTATATGAAGGAGTATTCAAGACATATGGTCCTGAGGTAAGGAAAGCTGATGTTTAATATCATCTTTTTAACGATGCTGTGGTATTGGTGGCATCTGATGGTATCCAGATAGGAAATGAGCAGAGAGAGAGGAAGGGGCAGCAAACCTCTTTAGTTCAGGAATTGAACTCCAGATGGTCTAGAACAATGAGGTTGCTGCATTTATATCCATCTGTATTGCTTTTTATAATAACTAATCTAGTCACCGTCTCTGTAGCTGGAAAAATGTTTCAAGCTTAGGGAGGGACACCATCTTGTCAGCACTCAAAATCGGCCTCACCCCCTGAGGTGGTTTCCATCTTATGTTTAAGAATAGAGAGGAATCTGACTCTGTGCTTTCTTTTAAGGAAAAAAATCAGTCTGTGGGGAACCAGTTAATATATATACTCAACTTTATTGATTAGTTTCACACCACTTTCAAGACTGCACATGTGACTAAAGGTCCTGTATTTATTTTCCAATGTCTCCCACTTATATCTCTTCTGGATTTTCAGTACAGAAATACGGTAGAGTGGAGTGTTATGCTATCAGGAGCTTTCCAGAGGACAGTCACTAACGTTCTCCACAAGGAGAAAAAGCCACAAAAGGTCACTGCTATATGAGATAGCTGTGTGCGAGGATTAAGTGGAAAGTTGAGTGGAAGGACAACATTTTTCTCAGAAACATTGCGCACAATTAACAGTGGGTAAGGGATTGCAAAGTGAAAGGAGTTTTGGGGAGATTCAGAAGAGTCACCGCACACGGACGTATCAGGACATTTGTCTACATCTGTGGCATTCAGGAGGTGACTGTTGTGATTAAAGCACCCAGAGCTTAATGCAGTATTGTTCAGTACGCGGGTTTACGTTTTAGTCTTGAGACTTTATTTTATTCATGTTGTGAAATATTCTTAATTTCTTAAAATGTCTTTTTATTAGCTGTAAGTGAGAATAGTTGATTAAAAGACATGAATCAGCAGCTTGAATGCTGAATTGAATTACTGAAATCAATATATTTCTGTATTATTCTAATATAAAGAAATGCACCTCTTTTTTGCCTTTTCGGTTGGTGATATTGCCTCTAACTTTACTTATGATTTGTATTAACCTGTCTGTCTCCTGCAGTGCGACCTGGTGTTGGACGCAGCCCACAAAAAGAGCCCAGAGTCGAGTTTAGGCCCCAGGAAAGAAGATATAGTAGAAAGCATCATTTTTAAGGCTTCCGATGTCGTAGTGGTGACTTTCAAAGACGTGGACCCGAATTTCGCCAGAAAAGGTACCAAAGGCTTTTATGCTGATCGAATTCCCCTCCATTATTAATCAAGCAGCAGACGATTAGGAGAGCTAATGATACCGTATTTGCCAAGTGCTCAAAAAACATAAAACATGTAACTGGCCATCATTGCACATGTGCAGTGGGTTGATTGTTTTCCGTCTTCACGGCCCTGAAGTGACTTTGTCATGAGTTACATCTTGTGTTTCTGACCGGCCATGGCAAACCGATTTGATCTATTGATTTTTCTGAAGGTGGTTGAAGTGCAGGAAGGGGACTTAAGGTTGAACGAGTCTGCTTCTTGATGTTTAACAATAAGTTCATTAGAAGTTTCTAATTAAAAAAAAGCCAATGAACATTATGTTTTAGGGTAAATACTGTTGTCTGTTACAAACGGATAACAAAAGGAGAAGGAAAAGAACATTTTGATTAAAATTTTTGACCCATTTGATGAAAATCTTACATGTTGGTCAGGATTTTTGTTCTTCATTCTGTCTGTCCGTCCATCTTCTGACTCTCTCATTTGTGTGTCTCTTCTTTCCAATGGTCTAGTCTCTTCTGACACAGGTAATGAAGAACTTTAATTTTCTCAGATTTTTTACTTTTATTTTTACATGACTATACACAGTTGGATCAGAATATGGGAGCATAGTTCTGCACAGTTTGGGTTCATGCTACTACTACTAGTTTCTGCTGATCAAGAATCTGATGCATGTCATTGGCCACATGCTTGTGTTTGGGTTTACTGGTGAGAGGGAGAATGTGCAAATAGTGAAAATATTTAATGTAAATAAATCATTTTGCTTTAGAATTTAGTGGCATGCATGCGGTGGATGTTATTCTCATCTGCAGCACGATTGTTAAAGCTGTTACTCTTCTGCAGCACTTTATTTTAAGCTGACCAGTGCAAAGCTTAGGTTGAAAACAGCATGATTGCATTGAAAGCAACAGATTTCCAACCAATCTTCAGGCCTTTATTTTGTTTCTGATTATTTTTTATTTGAAGAAATGCAGCCTTGCCTGAATGTGTGATTTGTCTTCAACTTGAAGATCATATAATTAACTACAGTCTAAATAATCTGCATGTTCCTCGACACTCCTCACATTCTCTATTTGCAAATTATGATCATTACTTAAAAAAAAGTATTCACACCTCATGACCGTTTTCACATTTTCACAGTGAATTTTATTGAGATTTTATGTGATAGACCGACAAAAGTAACAAACTTCTGGAAAGTAAAAGGAAAATAGTTTTCACAATGTTTTGCAGTCAGAAATCTCTGGAAAGTGGCATTTATTAAGATTTTCTCCATGGATATTTCACTCCATCCTTATTCTCATCAACTCTGACCTGCTTTCCTGTTGCTGCTGAAGAAAAGCATCCCCACAGCATGATCCTTTCACTGCTATGTTTCATTGTAACGTATGTTCTGGGTTACATGCCGTGCTGCCATCAGCCCAAAGCGCTTTCTTCATCCTGTTTGAAGTGTCTCTGATGTGGCTTTTAAACCCATGAGTCATTTTCATTCCTCTTCACAATGATTCACCACTTTGTTTGGGTCTGTTGGATAAACGCCCAATAAAATACATTTACGTTTGTGGCTTTAAAAGTTCAAGAGGCATGGATACTTTTACAACTTTTACAATGTGTATATTTGATGCACATTAAAATTATATGAGCAATGCAGAGTGTAGTATAGTCCAAGCCGGTTAGCTCATTGTGTGTACAGCATTTCCCTCTATTTTTGCATTCATCAAACGTTTTGGGATTGTTTTTAAATAATATTGAGTTGAGTTTGGAGATCAAAGTTTAATTTATGGGAGTTCAGGTGATCAATTTGTCTCTGATTGGAGAATAAGAACATAGGCCCAGATTTGGGCTGACATGAGATTAGCTTTTATTTCAAACATATTTTGTCTTTGAGGATGCTTACCTTGAATGCTATTGGGCTGTAACAATAAGGTCAAGCAGTGCTGATGTGCTGAGTTAATTGAATTTTCATTTATGTTATTAATAAGCTAATGTTTTGCTACAATAATGGCCTACACAGCGAGCTAAGACACACTGTTGGGTTGGCTGTGCTGCATTTTTGCAGAGTCAACTCAAGACTTTGCTCAGATTCTTTTAAAAGCATATGTGTGATTATGAATAAATTAGAATATCATTGAAATGTATTTCGTTTCGGTATTTCAGTTCAAAAAGTGAAAGCGGTATTTTATGTAGATTTGTTCCACACAGAGATCTATCTCATCTTTTAAATGTAGAATATAACTAGTAATTGTTTTTAATAAGGAAATCTGCATGTACTGTATGTGAATTCAACACTTGGTCAGGGCTCCTTCTGCATGAGTGAATACATCAGTGTTGCATGTCATGGAGGCCATCGGCATGTGGTTTGTGAAGCTCAGCTAGATTTTAGGTTCTCATCTCTCTTTGACAAACAGTTATTCGCTGTCAGGTTTGCTTCTTGAATTTAATTACTGTAATAAACATTTTGACGATATTCAAATTTTTTTGGCTAATGTATTTTGACCTCTGTTTGTGTTGTTGCTGTAAGGGATTATGACTGAGGCATGAGTTCTTTCCTGCTTGTACAACATGAATACAGATTGCACACTATCATGAACTTTGCACTCTGTAGGGCTGCTGAGAACAATAAAGAAAACTAGATAAACCACTCATGTTATTTGCCAGAGGTATCGATTTTCTGTAGTAGACGAATTTAGTCGTTCAGCATTATGACCTAATCACACCAAGACGAAATGCAAATCCAACTTGTATTTCAGAGCCATTTTTGTGTGTGTGTGTGTGATATTCCACATGTGTTATTATGTGATCTTTTTGTGATGTAGACAACTTCACAGATGCAGCAGTGAGCAATCGAATTAATGGTGAGCATAAGGAGAAAGATCTGGAGCCGTGGGACGGAGGAGACACTCACAACTCTGACAGCCTCGAGTCCCTGGACACAGATGTGGTGAGATCAATCACACAAACGCATTAGACATGTTGATATCAGCTTGTCATGAATGGGGTAGCGTTCACACAGGAGTGAAAAACGGTTGTCCTTTGTTAAAAAGCTTAGAGGATGAATTTGCCTCGCCTTCCTACTTTGTCTCTACAGTCAAACGGATGGGACCCAAACGACATGTTCAAGTACAACGAGGAGAAGTATGGAGTGTTGTCTACGTACGACAGCAGCCTATCCACATATACGTAAGCAGCATTCTTTTTCTTTTTCACCGTCTGTGTTATTTATATTAAAATATCTTAGCATTAGCAATGTTTATGTAAAATTGACTTTTTTGAGTTTTATATCATGCTAAAATGTAATTTCCTCATCAAAAGCATACTTGGAGTGTAGCTTTAGTCATTTTGGCAGCCATTTTGTGGTGGTTAAACGCTTGCACTCACAAAGCGCTGCCTGTTTCTATGAAACTTGGGCTGAGTTTCTGCCTCACAAAGCCCTCCTTTCCCACACCTCCCCCACTCAGCTCCTCCAGACAAGCGGCAGCAGCAATTGGCAAACACCTTGTGGAACTGCGTGTTTGCTAAGTTTATCATGCAAACTACTTCTCAGTTGTAAAACGGCATCATGAATGAACATTGTTGTGTTAATGTGCAATAGGCGGTGTTTCAGAAAGAATAGGAGATTCTTAAAGAGACAGGCGTCAAATTGAGAAGCTAAATTTCTTTTATATCTTGTTTGATATGTACAGCATTTTTGTAACAACTGAAAATGTAATGTTTGTTGCTGGAAATTGCATAATACCGCTTGTTTAAACCAATGTATACTTTATTTTTAAGTCTCAACCCTAAGGAGACTCATGCTCAGTTTGTCATTTTTGCGATTATACAAAAACCAAAAACTTAAAGCCCCACCTTGTTCAGCGAGTCTCTGTCCTGGACGTCGTTGTGCAGGGTCCCCTTGGAGCGTGACGACTCGGAGGAGTTTCTGAAGAGGGAGGCTCGTGCCACCCAGCTGGCAGAGGAGATAGAGGCCAGCGCCACATATAAAGCTCGGGCGGCCCTGGAAAACGACGAGCGCACAGAGGAGGAGAAATACACGGCCGTGGTGCGAGGGGAAAGGGAGACTCCCACGCTCAGCAGGTGAAATGAAGTTACATCAAGAACTTGTAGCCTGGATACTTTTGCTGTCTTCTGTTAATTGCAGTTAGCAGCTATGAGTTTTACCAAACTCGGGTGACCATTCTGTGTTGTTCACCGACTTCCACAAATATTCATCAGTATATTTGATGTGTATTTTAATGATGGAGCTTAACAAAATGTAATGTTTGTTGTTGTTTCATAACTGATTACTGTATGAACTGCCTAGCTGCTGAAATTTGTTACACAAACAAACTTGACTTTTAGGAGACGGACAATTCCAAGATTTTTATAGTGTTGAACTGATCCTCATTTTGTGTTTGTGTATCTATTTAGAGAGAACAAGTACATTCCTCCGGGTCAGAGGAACAGGGAAGCGATGTCATGGGGCGCAGGACGGCAGAATTCACCTCGACTGGGTCAGAGCTCAGCAGGAGCCTCGGCTTCTCGACCAGGACCTCATGACTACAGTCCCAACACCGGCCCGGACCAGAGGGTGGTGAACGGAGGTACGTTAACCAATCAGTGGCAGATTACTCAGAGTATGCAGAATACTTTTAAGTCATCAAGCAACCTCGATCCGACTTAATTCTGACATAGCAGGATTACAACTTTAAAATGAACCTATTCCATCAGAAATGAGGTCAAATGAATAAAATAGTAAACACTATAATATGGACTGCCAGTACTCCACTTTTGGGAGTACAGCCAATCAGCAGCAAGTAAAATGAATTTCCTTCCTGGATTGGCTGCTTTGCAAATGCCAGTCAATAGCTTGTCAAGTAGCAATGTGTACTTTAAGTTCCCTAGCTGCAGTTTATATATATAAAAGATATGCTCTTAAAAAAAAAGACAGAATAGCTGAGTTTTCAGCAAATAATTTGGAGTTGCGTTTCACAGAGAAATCTACATATACTCAAAAGCAAGGAGGCTGGTATCCAATTTAAATCATTGTACACCTATCCTATATTTTTTATATATAGCAAAAAATATAAACAGTGTTTTTGCCAGTTTCCATTGGAGGAAACTTTCCAGGACCCAGGATTGTTTTCTGGGGTGTTGAGCCTTTTTCACAAAACATTTCCATCATAAACCTGCAAAGATGAGCCACCTCTGAGCTCCACCTGGACATTAATAATTCACAACAAATGCACTCCAGCTGTAATTAGCCCACATTGTCCTCTTGATGCTCCAACACATGATGGGATATTTGGGATCTTAGTTACTCTCATCTAAACGCAGTGTGGTATACTGTATGATTAGCATGTAAAGATTAGATGCTTTGCACTTTAATTATAAAAATTTACCTTTTATAACATTGAAAGTTGCTGTGATGCCAAACTCTTAGGATGGTTTACAGGTGTAAAGGTAATTATCTGATAAGTAGTTTTGCCCTCTGACGAGTCGAGGAAAAATTTAGAGGAAAAACTCTGAGTGCTTTTTAAAATGCTGCCAGGACTTTAAGCCAGTAACCGACTCTTCTTTTACCAGCACATGATGAAATGTCACATTGACCTGACCAGGATTTAACTTAGTTTTTTCAGATTAAATTTTTTGCATGTTTTTGTTCGTGTAGAAAGAGTGAAAATTTCCCCTCTCATCTTGTGAACTGAATGTCTGGAATATTGTATTTGTTCCCTCAGTTAAAAATTACTTTCTGCTTTTTATTATTTGCTTCTGTTTAAATCAAACTTCCTGTTTTGCTGCTATGTTTATTAACTTCCTCTCCTTCCTGTTTGCTGCTGCACATTTGTGTTTTCTCCTACTCTTTGTTATCCTTGATCATTTGTCCTTGCCTTTTTTTAGGTTCATCCCATTGGCCCTCACCCTGTCCGTCTCCCTCCTCTCGTCCCCCCTCTCGTTACCAGTCTGGCCCCTCCTACTTGCCTCCTCGGGCGACCACGCCCACCAGGCCACCCTCCAGGCCCCCCTCTCGGCCTTCCAGACCTCCCTCTCATTCATCTCACCCCTCCTATCCCTCCTCTTCATCCTCCTTTTCTCAACACGGCCCCACGTCACCAGCCTCCACTCTGCCCAAACGCATGTCCTCAGAAGGTATCCACATAGGTTGAGCCCGCCTGGGCAAAGGCATGAGGTGGAGAATGAGGGACCGACCTTGGCGATGAATTGGATTTGAATTGTAAAAGTTGTACAAAAACATTTCCTAAAGCTTAACAAAAATAAAATCCTTCCATTAATAAATTTGCCCAGGTGTTTTGTGGAACAGAAACATCTGGAAATTGCTTCTTCTGATTTGGGGTCTGACCTTAAACGCCCATTTTAATGGCAAGAATTTGGTTGTGACTCCTTATCAGTGTGTGAGGCAATTTCACCTCGGCATGTGGGTGCATCAAGGTCTGTATGTGTGTGCTGTTTTTTCCGCGTCTCTGTTGTTTTAACCACATAAAGAGAACATGTGAGTGAGGCACCAAGTTTTTACAGTAAACTGAGTATGTCTGTTTCAAAGTTATTAGCTTAAATATGGCTCCGCAATATCTGCCCAAAGCCAAGCAAGTCCTCTGTCGTTTTAGCAGTCTGATCTCGAACTGTGGCACGTTTCAAGTCCTCATCCCTCTAGTTTTTCTTCCTTTCTGTGATTTAGTGTTGAGTTTGTGTCTGGTTCACTTGGCAAGACGAAACTCTTAAATTTGCTTGGCATCGATGGAAAAACTAAAAACAACTTATGATGCTGAAAAACACTTGCTCTGAAAGACGGTGCTGCTCTAAAGTAGTCATACTCACTGAACTGGTTGTGTTACAATCACAAACTTAACTGTATTTTATTGATATGCATACATCACCCCCTTCTCCCCCAAAAGAAAATATCTGAAAAGTGTGGCGTACGTCTGTATTCAGCCTCGTCTGAGTCAATATTTTCTAGAAGCATCTGCTGCTACAAATACAGCTTCATATCGTTTCATACGCCAGAAACAATTGTAAGATGTTTCAGGGTATGAATACAATTGCTAGGCACTGCATACTTTCAAATCCATCTTTTCCCTGGACACATGAAATATTGATCCTGAGGACAAACAGTGAAACAGTTCAGGAACTGATATTTTATTATATCGTGGGCCAGTTAACTGCACAGCTTTGTTCACATCTTCTTATCCATGGATTTGTTTGGTTTCTACTGAATTAAATGAAGCTCTTCTGTCTTCCTACCTCTGCTCCTTTTTACTGATTTATTTTCTCATCTCCCACTTCTCTTATTTGGGCTTTGAAAGGCTTGCTGTGGTGTTTTTGTCCCATGAAACTTTGTCCTTTACTAACACGCATGTCCTTGTTGTTTGATGTGATATTTGGTTTTACTTTGACACAGATGAGTTTGTATTTACCGCGTGTTTGACGATTTTCGGGACCTTCGTCCGCAGGTCCTCCGAGGATGTCTCCTAAATCCCAGCGAACGCCTCGTGCTCACAGAGTGCCGCCGTCGCGCATCAGCTCGGTCTCCACAGCAGTGGACTTGGGTTCCCACAATCCACCTGGAGACGTTTCGGCAACGCCTCCAGCCAGGAGTAACTCCTCTGGAGGCACCTGGTCTTCAGTGGTCAGTGGAGGTAGAGTGTTTTTCTTTACTTGTAGAGGATGTTTGGATATCCTTATTCTAAGGCTGTAAGTTTATCCTTATGCTTGGAGTAATTTTATATATATATATATATATATTTTTTTTTTTCTGTCCTCAGCTCACAGACCTCGATCCCCGCGACAGAACAATGTGGGCCGCGCCTCTCCCGGCTCTTCCTCACTCTCCTCATCCCAGACAGGAACGGCTCCTATAGAAACTGTTACGACGCTGACGTCAGCTTCCTCTCCTACTGCTGTTAGCCCCGCCCCCAACATGGTCGCCTCTCCATCAGGCGATGGTGAGATTAAATGTCAAAGACAAAGTTTGAAACATTTAATTCAAAGTTGAGAGCGTAACTACAGCTGGAAGCACCAGTAACCTTGACCAACTTCTCAGTTGCTTGAAAATGAGTTAATAGGGTTTGCTGGCAGGTTTGGTGTGAGCGTAATTTTCAACTATTCAAATTACAGAACATTAGTAATAGGTAGGTCTGAATTGGTTAGTTTAAAATGTATATTGGACAAAAAACCCCATTTTGTTTTAAATTAATGCAAATTCAACAATATTAAAGCACCACAGCTGAAATGAGCCTATGAGTTTAAAATGAGGTGCAGTTTTTGTAAAACATGCATTTGGCAAAAAACAAAAAGAATAAAGAGGCCCCTCCTAACTTTGGGCCACTGCTCCTGTAGGCCCGTTTTAAAATCTGGCTCGGGTTGTTGGAGTAAAGGGGGTTGATAACAAATGCACACCACACTTTTCAGATTATTATTTTTTAGTGTATGAAAAATTCAACAAGTATCAATATTTGGACAAACTTTCTCTCCTGTGTTTTTTTTTTTTTTAAAATAAATCTTTATAGGTAAAGATTGTCGTGTCCAGGAGACGCGACAGTCATCCCCCTCAGCAAATAACGAGAGCATTAAGTCTTTGGATAATTCCCCTAGCATCTCAAGACCAGTCTGTAAAGGTATTTCATTATTAGGCATGTGTTTCATAGATGGTTTTATATATTGTAAGACATGTATTTTCTGATTTATTGACATAACCTGACTCCATTTCTCTCCAGGACCTCCTTCTATGGCCCCTGACCACAGAAAACAAATAGATAATTTAAAGAAATTTAGTGTAGATTTTAGAGTAAGTATCCTTTTTAAACTCAACAAAAACCTGGTTTAAAGTCACTTAACCAGATTGCATAATGAAAACCTGTTGTACCTGTTTCAGTTGCAGTCCAGTTCCAGTCCGGACCCCGCCTTTGACCAGATGACCAAGCCAGTCAGAGACTCGTCAGACAAGCCTAAAGATCTGTCCCTTGACAAGGCAGCCGCAGCGGGCCGAGACGGCGCCGAGGACGGCGCTGCAGGGCCGGCTGCTGGCGGCTCCGGAGCTGCGCCCGCATCGTCCGCCTGCAAACCCGGCAGCCCGGCAGCGCCGTCTCCATCTTCCTTAGAGCAGAAGAGAGGAGGGCAGGATGTGACATCACAAGGAGTTCAGACGACTGCCATGTCCACGCTGAGTGGACCCAAACATGAAGAGAAGGAGGAGAAGAAGGAGGCGGTACAAGAGTGAGTGGACCGGATCGATTAATCGAATTAGTTGTGATGGATCGATTATTGAAACAATCGCCTACTGAATTAGTAATCGATTAATTGTTACAGACTCAAAAAAGGGCATTCAAAGCAGAAATTAAATCAGAAATGTACAAAAATACAAACGTTTTGCGCTTAAGATGAAAAATCTTCTTGGTCTGTAAATATCATTTACCCAGAACTCCTGAAATGGTGTGTAGTTTTAGCTTCACCTGGTTCAAATTCTTTTAAAAAAAATCTCCTATTGAGCACCTTTTGCTATCCAAATATTGATCAGTTTAGTTAATAGTTTAATTTTTTATCATTTCTAACCACTCAGACTGCTGTCAAACTGGAAACTGGTCAGCAGACAAGATGTCTCCAATAAGTTAGATTTATTTCTGCTATGCCCAAAAAAAACCAAAAACATTTTTGACCTATTGATCCTTCAACAATTTGTTTGTTTTTCTGCAGTCAAGTAAGAAAATCAACCCTGAACCCAAATGCTAACGAATTCAAACCCAGGTTTAATACACAGGTCAGTATGTCTGGATGCAGCAAAGTCACCCATTGAGTCCAGAAAAGGCATCACAAATTGATTTCACTCTTCTGGTTTCCCATCTTTTCTTTTTCCTCAGCCTAAGCCAGCCAACACCCCGACGCCTCCTCGGCCTCAGGGTCAGCCCAGCCCCTCCATCGTGGTTCAGCAGCCGCCCACCGTCTACGGCTGCTTCCCTCAGATGTATCCGCTGACGCCAGTCAGCCCTGGTGTTCAGGTGAGATGCTCACCTGCATGCTAGAACTGTTGGATCTGCTTTCATTAACTATAAATAAAAGCTACCTTAAGAGTTGTCAACAGGCGCAGGTCATTTCGCTCTTTAGCCGTACCTACTCTGACAAGCAAAGACTCAGTTATTTCCTTTGTTTTACTCACATCCTGCTGTAGTAAAATTAGATTATATGACTTAGAAAAATAATACCTACCAGCAGAAGATCGTTTTCCAAAATCTGTCATGTTTTATAGGAACTGATTCAAATGGAGATCAGAACCACAGTAAATGGCAATGCAGTTTGGTGCAAAAAATTTAAATTGATTTTGTGGAACAGAATTTAATCATGTGAGATTTTAGCATTTTTATTGCAGCTTGTCTTGAATCTTAATTTCAATGGAAAATGTGTTAGTTTGCCACCGTTTTAGTTGATTGTTTTGAAACTGGGAGGAGTATAGTGTGAGTATTTAAGTACAAGTTGACCAGAGGGGTAAATTGTAGAAATAAATCACAGATTAATAAGAGGATTTATAGATTTAACATAAAAAAAAAACAAAAAAACTCCCCTTTGAAGTTTGTGTCTGTGAATCATCGCTGACGCACACATATAAGTTTTGATATTAACTTCAGGGTCAAACAAGGTCAGAAACGTGTAAAAAAAAAAGATGCAATTATGTAATTTATTTGTACAAATAGAGTAAAATGAGTGTTGGGGTTCTTAAGACACTTTTCAGTGTTTGCTATATGTGATGTCATCTATCCTGTGTTGCTTTAAGAAAAACTTGGTGATCCAACATCAGACGAGTGCAAACAATAACAACTAAAAAGTGGTTCTTTTTCCCTTTTCTCCCCTCCTCTTCCTCCTCGTCTCTCTCTCGCTCCATTAGAAAAGCATAATATGGAAGGTTTGTGAATTTTTCTAAGATTTCTACTTTTTTTCAACCCTTGTTTTTGTTCATTTTATTTAAGCCCAATCTGTACTTAGATAATTTTGCTTGCTTGTTGAATTAATGCCATCAGATGTTGGTTTGCCAACTTCTTATTGCAATTCCTTTGAGCCGCCATCACAGATGGACCTTTAACATCATCCTGT
Organism: Micropoecilia bifurca; assembly: GCA_903067075.1. Classification (NCBI taxonomy): domain Eukaryota; kingdom Metazoa; phylum Chordata; class Actinopteri; order Cyprinodontiformes; family Poeciliidae; genus Micropoecilia; species Micropoecilia bifurca. Next base: position 32,094 of record CAEGAF010079141.1, read on the forward strand.
TTCTGTTGGTTTATTCTGTTAACAACAAACCCAAAACAAGAAGGTTCTCAAGCTTCTTTTTTTGCGGCACTGCACCTTACGACAGGAATGCATGTTGTATATGTTTAGAAATAATAGCGTATAGGCTAGCATAACTGTGACACAGTTTTATAATAGAAAATGCATGTGAGCCAAGGTAAGAGAGATGCATTTCTAAATGTTATGGGGATATTTCCAAGCAGGAAAACAGGTTTCTACAAAACCTTTACATTTTAATTAATTTTTAAAAATTTAGATTAACTTTCTATTTTACATTTGCTTAAAAACATTAAGTGTAAACTTTTTTTTTTTCTTCTCCAATTGCCTCCCTCCTTCCAGTCTCCAGCTGTGTACCAGGTCCAAATGCCTCACATGGCAGTGAGCCAGTCGAAACCTTACAGACCAGGTAAAGGTGAGAATAATCCCTGCTTTCTTTGCCGTTCCCTTTATTTTTTAACCACTTCCTGCTCTTACAAAGCATTAATTTGTGTCTCCAGCCAAACATCATTTAAACATTGTGAAATTAGCAATTTTACGCTTTTTAAATAACAGATTTTATCCCTAATACATGGAAACGGTTGAGCAACATCTGACATTTTTACTTCAGTTATCAGTATATTTTTTGTTTATGCCGGACCTTAGTAATTGATTGAGGCTATATTTTCTTGGGTATTTCTAAACTGTTTCCTCATCATTTTTAAAGCATTAACAGTAACATCCTGCAATAGGAAATTAGGATGTTTTCACACCTGATAGTCAGGTGGACTCGGGAACCAGAACTTTAACATTTGTTACATTTTCATCTGGTGCGGTTTGCTTTCACACTGCAGTGCCAAACTAATTGAAAAATCTGTTCACCTCCTTCACCTGTGGTGGCGCTGCACCAAAACGAATGAGGGAAACGACACAAAAAGAAGACATGAGCGCGACTTCCTTCTTCACAAAATGTAAACAAAACTGGAATGGTGTCAAATTTTAGTGGTTGTAGGATTTCTCTTTTGTCTTTGTCAAAAGACCACAAGCCATTTCTCCCTCTAGCCTTTCACTTGCATGTTTGTTTTGGCTGTATTTACCCAGAATGCCCTGCGCCAAAGTCCGCTTCCTGCCTTTATAGCGAACTTCAGTCTGCTTGGCATTCACATATTCATTCGAGCTGCTCCAGAGTTCACTTCAACCGAACTGAGACTGAAGGCTTTCAGGCTGACCAGAATTCACTGCTTTGGTCCGTGTGTCAGAGTTTGATTGCACGTTCACACCTCCCCAACCGAACTAGAGTTTTATTAAAACGAACTAAACAAGACTGGTCCCCACATGCTGATGACGATGTGACTTTACTAAACTATGATCAATAAAAACATTTATTGTTTTTGCTTAACTTGACTTGGTTTGTAGGTCAATAACCTTTCTCTCCATATAATCTACCAACGTGAATCGTTAGTACCCAACATGCCCCAGCAGAGGTCTGACCAGCACCACCCGCCCGGCACGCCCACCATGATGCACCCAGCGACCGCAGCGGGGCCGCCGATCGTAGCACCGAACCCCGCGTACTCGGCGCAGTACTTCACCTGCAGCCCGCAGCAGTTCACCAGCCAGCCGCTCGTTCAGCAGATGACGCACTACCAGTCACAGGTGCAGACCCGCACACCGAGCAGCAGCTTTCAGAGGAGGGTCTTTTCAGGGCGCCGGCCGCCATTCATCACCGCTAACATTCATCCTCCAGGCGCAGCACGTGTTCAGTCCAGTCATGCAGAGCAGCGCCAGGATGATGGGCCCTCCTACGCACGGCCAGCCCAGCCTCGTCTCTTCTTCTACTACGCAGTACCCGGAGCAGACACACACCATGTATGGTGAGTAGCAGCTGTCAGTCTTGATATGAGCTCCATGGTAAATAGGCATGGACAGGAACAAAATGATTACCTTAGGTAAAAATGTCACAGTTTTATGATTACAACTCTAAAATAGGTAATTTTGCATTTTCGTTATCATGCTTTGATGTGGATGCACTGGCGATATTTTTGGGCTGATCTTCACCCTTCGACATGACCTAAATTACGGGTGTCTTCAGTCAGAAGCGTCCTCAAATCAGTATAACACAGACTGCTACAGGAAATCTTTCCTGCCAACAGCTATTATTATCTACAATAATTCTTTGAAGAATATGAATCAACATGAGTTTCTGCCAGGCTGCTCTAGTAGAACAATTAGGATTAACATGAATTTAACTTCAACCTCTCCATAATCTCTATAGTCTGTCAACTTTAATTGTTCTTGGAAGTTGTTTTTAGATGATGCTGAAATTTAATTCCTCCAGCATTCACCTTGCGTAACACAAACAAGCTATACTGATAAAGCTGTACTAATAGGACAACAGAGTTTCCACTGCTTTAATTGGGTTGTTCTCCATGACAACAGTCCTCATTTTATTGACCTAATATATTACATTGGGAGTTTTTATTGGGTTTTAGATTCTGACTCGGTGTTGACAAAAAGTAGACTAAATGTATACAAATGTTTTGCGCAGGTTCAGCTGAAGAGACACTCTGTATTTCCACCTTTCACTTGAAATTAATCAAATACACAATCCAGATCCAAAACACTTAGCCAGACAAATTGTGAGTAGCTTCATGCTGATATTTGTTTCTCTAATTCTAGATACTAAGGGCAGCATTTTAATTTCATTACGGCATAAACGTCACCTTAAATTTAGTAAATAGTGACGTGTCGTCTCCTCTGGTAGTCGCCGTCTGGAAGCACGTTTTGCATGTCGGGTAACATTCTTCCTCCGTGTTCGTATTGTTGTTGTTCTTATTCTTACGGCAGCTGAACTATTCCCAGATAGAGGGCAGGTTTGAGGGACTTGCTTGAATTTGCAGAGCTAATAGATTTGCAGATGTCGAGACGCTGCAGCTGCACGTCAATGTTGGAATTTGACCTGCACTTTATCTCTGACCAGACATTAAAAACCTGTTATTCTGCAAGACCAGTATGATGGAAAACTTCAGTGGTTTTGAAACCGTGACTTGTCTTAATACCATTCCTCGTGTTCAGCCAGTCATTGCTTTCAAATAGTTTTATAATTTGTCTTGTGTGGCCGTTGTGTGTTGCAGACTTCTGCCCACGTCCCTCTTGGACCTGAAATCTAGATCTCAATGGGGCTTTACCTGGTTAAATATAGTATAATACAAATAAAACAATTTTGTTGCTCTGAGAGGCAGCAGGAAGTGTTGATTCTGGTCTCTTGCTGCCTCAGTGTCTCCAGGCCCGATGCCTCAGCAGTACCCTCACCCCAGTGCCACTCTGCACCCTCACCCGCAGCACCCGCAGCCCTCTGCCACCCCTACAGGCCAGGCCCAGCAGGGCGGCCCTCCGCAGCACGGGGGCCCGCCGAGCCACCCTGCGGCCAGCCCGGTCCAGCATCCTCAGCACCAGCAGGCGGCAGCAGGTGATGGTTTCTCCCAGCGAGCGGCCGAGTGGGTTTACACTGTGTTCACACCGCCGACGTGTTTCGCAGCCGCGGCAGCAGCGCAGGCCCTGCACCTGTCCAACGCGCCGCCCCAGCAGCAGATCTACTCGGCGTTGGCGCCGACGCCGCCCTCCATGACGCCCAACCCTCAGTCCCCCCAGGCGTCGTTCCCCTCCGCCCAGCAGACCGTCTACATCCACCCTCAGCAGGTGCAGCATGGCTACAACCCCAACCACATGGCCCACGTGCAGCAGGTGGGTCGCCGGGTCGCGACCCGGGTCACAACCGGGTCAGAACCGGCAGCTTTTCAAGCTTCTGGTGGATTTTAGTGCTGATTCTGCAGGAAACCTTAATGGACGATGTTTTTTATGTTTCTCTGACAGACTAACAAGTGTTCCTCCCTCATGCTGGTTGCCTCCTTTAGCTGTCACTTCACTTTTCCTGTCGTTTTTCCTCTTCTCCTTTTCTGTCTGCACATCTCTTTTTCTCTTTCTTTTGTTGTTTTTTATTTCTCTTTCTCACTCTATTTTTTACGGAGCCCCTAAGGGGACATGGAGAAAAATAAAAAAGGAAAGAAATCCCGACTTATTATCTCGAGATCCCGAGAAACTAAGTCGAGATCTCGAGATCCCGAGTTATTATCTCGAGATCCCGACTTTTTTTTCTCGAGATCCCGAGTTATTATCTCGAGATCCCG